>JAECUM010031470.1:0-57187 GCA_016617855.1 Megalonaias nervosa | reverse complement strand
ATGAAAGCACAATTTAAACAACACGGATTTCATGTGTCTCCTATAATAGACTCTTTTTTCCGCATGATAAATATATTATCTTGTCTGAAGAAAATTTATGATTAACCGTTTGTTATATATCAATCACATTTCCGTGCACATTGATTCATTCAATAGCGTTACAATTTCAAAATACAGTTAATAAGATAATTATTTTAAAATGGTTTATATTTCCTATCTGCATTTCTTTAATATAACTGTTCCAAAACCACGACATCATTGATATTGTTGTTGACACACATATGTTGTCAGTGTGTCATCTTTGAAGGTCTCATTTGATGCACAAACGTGTGCGCTTCATGTTGAAACGAACGTGGTAACTAACCTTTTCTCGGCATGTATTGATGCTTGGATTTATTTGTATACTCATACTTTCATAGGGAATCATTCAATCTGAATGACACTGCTTTCCTCATTGCGAGCATATTGGCTATACAGGCAACATTTAATTGCTGCAGATATATAATGGATGCAATAATTGAGCAAAGCAATATATTTGTATCAGCCGCTATGAGACTGGCTGCAGGCCGTTTCGCTATTTGATTAAGGGCAAAATGGGTACATAGGTGCAAAGGTCAGACTTGACGTAACAACGCGTTAGCAATCGCTAAATACGCTAGTTTCGTCTCTCGTTAAGTTTTACAGTGAAATGGTTGAACATATCCGTTAGTGCCCATTAGCTAATTACCACGGAGGATAATGTAAAGTGCTTTTGAAGGCGTCTGTAATACTATCATTTCTCTTAGCTATATTAAAATACGTATGGAGCCTTGCTAAATAAATAATATTGCTTGAACGGTGTTTTGTATATTGAACGTGTTTGAAATGAGGCTTTATTGTTGCTTTTCTTCAAGTTAAATAACGCTTTAGAAGGCTCCTGATCACTTGGGGTAATCACCTAAAACTGCCTATTTCTTGAAGCTGTTCAAAATATGTCGTCCATTGTAAGTTATAGAAGGAAGAAACCTTAGAGCGAAAAATGCATGCAGTGTTCATAATATGACCTGGGATTAATTAAATTTAATACAGATATAAGAGGTCGTGCTCCATTGTATTCCACTTGCATAATATGTCTGTGTTGGGACAGCAATATTTTAACTCAGTACAACAAACAGGTGATATTTTTTGTTGTTGTTTTCGTCAAACATAAAATAAATGATATGATGCACGAATGGGAAGATAGTGATAATCGTTGCAAATATGACATAATTCTTTCTCACTGTCCTTCCCTTAGGAGGAAAAGTTCTGGTGTTGTTTGTTTTTGTTTCATGTTTTAAACAACTTAATAGATACATCAGGAAATCCAATAAAATAATAATTTTAATTATATTAAGTATTCCGAATTAACTTTATGAGAATGTTTTCAATATTGTGCATTATCAGTTGTGTTTACCATTTATAGTTTCATCATCCTCATAATCTAGATCATATTCATAATTTCTTTAGTAAGGCAGAACTAACGTCAAGTGTCATTGAATCTGATCAGTGTTTGCTTTTCAAATTACGTTAAAATTACACTTTGAAATAAGTCGTCTAAAGGTCATACTAGCTACTGACTTCCATTACCTTACACATTTTTAAGCATCTGAGAATTATTCCTCAAATACAAGATTGTATGTTTTGAACACCTAAACAAATTCCTACAGTATTTAAAGCATTAAAACTTATTAATTTTAAATATTAATATTCTTATTTTAGTGTTCAACTCATTATTTAGTACATATGAAAGAAACTCTCAGCAATCTGATGGAAATTCAACATTGTGTGTAGGATATTCCTCCTTTCAAACTCACACAAAAGTTGAACTCATTACATATTTGATTAGTATGGTGATTGGAAACTATTGATGAAGTGGTTAATACATTATATGTTCGATAACCACATGGACTGTATCTTCATCGCTTATGGTTTCTTTTGCATTTGTGCCATTTATCATTATGACATATGGATATGTCGACAAAGACCGAAACACCAAAGCATGTGACAGGTATATGAGATATTTTGATATAGAATCTATAAGTTAATATAGGAAAGGATTCATTCTAAACAGCAGGAATATGAAACTAGTGTCAGTCAATCTGATTGAAAATATTCTCGTATCATCTAGACTAATTACATAGGAAAAGAAACTTCATAAATAATTATTATTAAACCGCGTTTTTATGATTCGTTCGTTTCAAATACGGGCATCCTTCCCATAAATCTATAATATATCTGTCGACAAAATATGTAAACAGAAGTACACACACACACACAGATATATATATATATATATATATATATATATATATATATATATATATATATATATATATATATATATACTGTGCCTTGTATATTTTTGCATCTGCAGTAAATAGTTTATGCATGTTACAACTAAGCAAAAAATAAAATTAGGTGATCCTGATGACAAGCCATAAAGGTTTCTTGTGATAAATTAGCAAACACACTGCACGATTGTAATCTTCTACAAGCGATAGGTTACTACAATAAAAAACAAGTACACAAAGGATGCTAAGTAGCAACAACATCATGCTACTCATACCTATGACATCATTCCGATTAGACCACCTGAAACTCCAATGATCAATCATAACCACATGACCCATATATTTTCAAAATCAATTTATATCAAACGGTATTCCGTTGTAAAGACAATTCCAACACTTTACTGTATGATATATATCTAAATAGGGAAAGAGAGATAGGCAGAGACAGAAACAGACAAAGATATAGACAGAGACATAGACAGAAAGAAATAGAGAAATTAAACTTTTATAACTCTTTCAACAGGAAAAGATCGTAAATATAACCAACATTCTTCTATTTACAGATCGAAATCATCATCATATTAAAGTGTTTATTTTCTTGCTAGCGTTTTCTCTCCATTTATTAAGGAAACATTGCACTTCATCCTCTTTCAAGTATGATCTGGTTTTCAATATTTACATATTCAGACATCGACGAATGTCAGACATCTCCTTGTGAAAACAATGGTAAATGTAGAAATACGAATGGCTCCTACAACTGCCTGTGTCCTGTCGGTTGGCATGGGATCAACTGCTCTATTGGTAAGCACAAGACCAAAACAAGTGCATACTGACTAATATAACTATGAAAGCATAATTTAAACAACACGGATTTCATATGTCTCCTATAATAGACTCTCTTTTCCACATGATAAGGATATTATCTTCTCTGAACAAAATTTATGATTAACCGTTTGTTATATATCAATCACATTTCCGTGCACATTGATTCATTCAATAGCGTTACAATTTCAAAATACAGTTAATAAGATAATTATTTAAAAATGGTTTATATTTGCTATCTGCATTTCGTTAACATAACTGTTCCGAAATTACGACATCACTGATATATAGTTGTTGACACAAATATGTTTTCAGTGTGTCGTCTTTGAAGGTCTCATTTGATGCACAAACGTGTGCGCATCATTCTGAGACGAACGTGGTAACTAACCTTTTATAAGTGTGTATTGATGCTTGGATTTATACTCATACTTTCATAGGGAATCATTCAATCTGAATGACACTTCTTTCCTCATTGCGAGCATATTGGCTATACAGGCAGCATTTAATTGCTGCAGATATATAATGGATGCAATAATTGAGCAAAGCAATATATTTGTATCACGCGCTATGAGGCTGGCTGCAGGCCGTTTCGCTACTTGATTAAGGGCAAAATGGGTACATAGGTGCAATGGTCAGCCTTGACGTAATAAGACGTTAGCAATGCTAAATACGCTAGTTTCATCTTTCGTTAAGGTTTACAGTGAAATGGTTGAACATATCCGTTAGTGCCCATTAGCTAATTACCACGGAGGATAATGTAAAGTGCTTTCCAAGGCGTCTGTAATGCTATCATTTCTCTTACCTACATTAAAATAAGTATGGAGCCTTGCAAAATAAATAATATTGCTTGAACGGTGTTTTGTATTTTGAACGTGTTTGAAAAGAGACTTTATTGTTGCTTTTCTTGAAGTTAAATAACGCTTTAGTAGGCTCCTGATCACTTGAAGTAATTACCTAAAACTGCATACTTCTTGAAGCTTTTCAAAATATGTCGTCCGTTCTAAGTTATAGAAGGATGAAACCTTAGAGGGAAAAACTGCATGCAGTTTGCATAATATAACCTAGTATTAATTGAATTTAATACAGATATAAGAGATCGTGCTCCATTGTATTCCACTTACATAATATGTCTGTGTTGGGACATCAATATTTTAACTCAGTACAACAAACAGGTGATATTATTTGTTGTTGTTCTCGTCAAACATAAAATAAATGATATGATGCACTAAAGGGAAGATAGTGATAATCATCGCAAGTATGGCTCGATTATTTTGCAATGTTTTTTCCATCGGAATAAATGACCTGCTGTTGTGTTTTTTGTTTCTTAGATATCTTAGTGGATACATTAATAAATCTAAGATCATTTTACTTTTAATTATTTTGATTATTTTGAATAAACTTTGTGAGAGAATCATGAATATTGTGCATGATCAATTTCTTTGACCTCGTTATCTGGACCGCATTTATATTTCTTTAGTAATGAAGAACTAGTATCACTCGTTATTGGATCTAGTAATTATTCTTTGCGCAAATTATCTTAAAAATTATACTTTGAAATATATCGTCTCACGTCATCCTTGGAACAGTCTTCCCTTAGTCTTATACATTTTATACCAACTGAGATTTTTCCTCGAATGCGAAATTGTATTATTCAGCATGTGCTTACGATATTAAAGTCATTGATACGTATTAATTGTAAATAATTCTAATCCAATGTAATTTATGGACGTACATTTGTAATACTATAGCAAAATACTTCACAACATTTAGAATTGTATTATACTTTTGGTAATACCTACATGTTTTTGACATTTTCATGCATGCAATCTCTCACGCCTTTCAGAAACCGCTGACACAAATGCTCTAACATTTCGAATACCTTACGATTTACATGCAAATTCAAAACCTATACCTTATCTTCATAATACATTTCTGACATGGGCTGTTAATTTAATCCCTTAGTTATCATCTAATGAGTTAGATAGTTTGTAGCATTCTGCAGGGTAATGGCTACTATCCGTACATAACAATTTCCACTAATATTTAAGACACTTCCAGTAATATTAAGCATGCAACGGTAATCTGTCAAATCCTTAAAGCGAGCAATAATCCTTCACATTACATGAGATACACAGATATTGCTGACAGAATTGACTCTTAGCACTTTTAATACCCTTTGAATACGTATGGTCCCCAATTGCAGAACCATAGAATACCTTATATTCAAATCTGTTAAAGGCTCCTTCACATCCAAATTATTCCAATTTCGTTTCTCTAATAAAATAAAGACATAGATCAGACTTGATACACTGATGATGACGTTTGTTTAGCTTTCGTCCAAGATATTTAGGGTAAAGCAAGTGATCCATATGTTTGCACGATCACTTTATTTCAAGCGATATTCCGTTATATAAAACATTCCAACAATACTTAATGTCTTATCGGTACTCCAATGGGAAACATAATTTTTTCTAGTATCTCAACTAACTACTAATGCATTAATATTAAGGAAGCGTTATTTTTTATGTATATGTTGGTGAAATCATGCCGTTCCGTCAATGCAATTTGCCAGATTTTCCTCTCCTGCAAGAGCGAAACATCAACGGACGTTTTCGGATAAAAATATACCTATACAACGGCTTTACTTCCCTAAGATTACCAAATCGTTTTTAAACAAAGACAGAATGTTAGTAGATTCAACACACATCATTATTTAGTCTCTATTGTAAAATATAAGGACTTATTTATACTTCTTATTTACTTTATATATGACCCCAAGTTATAGTACATGGAAACGTTAGTAATTTTCGACACATGTTGATCAAAGATAATGCTACAATTTAACGGAAGCGATTGTATTAAGCTTATAAGAACAATCTGCACTAAAAACAGTAATCATTTGGCGAAAAATGGCATGGAACCTCATCTCACGAAGGATGGCATAGAGAATGACTTTAAGAATTAAACCGCATTTATGTTCACAATACTTTAAACACTGTCATTTTCATAATACCTTTAAGATGAGACATCCTAAGACAGAGATAGCTTGCATCTCAAACATTCTCACAATGGAAAATGTGGAAATAGTTACGTATTCACTTCCAAGTGGTTTTATCAACCGTATTGTATATAACTGTAACAACTTCTATTGGTAATTAGTACCTTCTATCAAATGCACTGCTGGCACTAATAATGTTGTTCACAGGCAAATTAGACAATGTTTAAGGACGCAATTCTCGTTCATATAATATATTTCGGAGTTGGTTTTATCGCTTTAAAACTTTTCGTGAATCCATGGATGATGAACCACGTCGTGGAATACTGTAGTCTGCAATTGGTCAGCGGGATGAAAGTGCAGTTGCTGAATATGTTTGATGCTCAATAGAAGATTTTATGGTTGACCTGAATAACGCGATTTATGACAAGGCAATATTTCCTTATTCTAGCCAATCTTTTTCCACACTTGATTAGTGATCATAATTCATCAGATGATACCGACCTATGTACCAAGTCCTCGAAACCTGCACTGTCAAGTACATAATGTGAATTAATTAATGAGATATAAATATGACGTATTATTTTTATTGTTGTTGTTATTCTTATTGTTATTATTATTATTATTATTATTATTATTATTATTATTATTATTATTATTATTTCTCTGAAAAGAGGTATACAACAGGACTTAAAGGTATAACATTAACAACAGCAACAAGGGCAGATACAGTATCTGCTACTACAAGTAAGGGATTCGTTCCCTGCACTCGAAGTGTTATGTCACACTCTAGATAATTTTCTATCAAAGCAATCTACAGCTTTGATACTTCTTTTTCATTTTAACATTAGATTAGATCATTTTTTTGTTTTTCGTACGGAATGCTTATATGACCAGAAAAAAGACAAAGGTATATATATATATATATATATATATATATATATATATATATATATATATATATATATATATATATATATATATATATATGCAAAGTTTGGTAGGTAGAACATACAGTCGTACATGTGTTACGCTTCTATGGCCTTAAAGTAATTAGCAGAAACGAAGAAGAAAACTTCACGTTTAGAAAAATTTAGCAAGTTGTTTAATTCTCTAAGTTATGAACTTACAATAGTTTATGCTAAATTCCAAATAATACTTAAAAGTTATATCACAACTACAGAACTATTTGGTGTTCCCAATGAGTTCCAGTCTTGAATTCGATGATGTACCAAGATCCTTGATTGAGTTGATCGGCCAACATTCTTGTTGGATCTCAAGAATATGATCCAGAATGTATTTGATTGAATTCTTGACAGTCCCAAGAGTGCTTTAGTCGACAATGTCAATGGGCCCTAGGTAATGACAATGAATAATTTTAAAGATTATTTCTCTTACATTATACCTGAAAAAAACTAAACATATTATATTATAACAGGAATTAATAAATTTCTTGATACAAAACAACTTGTATCTAAACTAAGACATAGGAAAATGACCAGAGTATGAGTCAAATTTCCCATTTGCCCCTAAGTTACGAGAATTTAAAAATCAAGGTCAAAAGGCCACGAAAAGATGTTTACAAATATAATTATATAGTTAAACCTTACTCATAGGCAAATGCTAGCTATTTTATAAGTTCATTTGTTCCAATGTACGGGAACGACACCATTCTTTGCACATTTGTAATTTTAAGTTGGTAATATCTTGTTTTATTTTTCACATGAGCTGCTTTTGCATATACAAAAATTCACTTCATCAGACAGCTAACTATTCTAAACCAGCTATAAAACTACTGAATATTTCGAGAGTATTACTTCACCTTAAAACAAAATGTTGTAGGCTTGTAAAGTTAAATTATTATAAACTCAACATGAGCAGCAGTCACAATATTTTGAAAGCATTTTATGCAATGGAAATAGTAGGACATGGTACATCGTGATAAGCTCAGTAGTTTTTAGAATGGTAATAGAAATAATTCCTAATGTTAGCTTAAAAAACAAGTCTTAGAATAAAGCGACCGTACTCTTTAGTTGAGTTTATGGTCAGAGATGGTTTGGCAAGAAAGGACACTTAAGAGAATAAAAATGTATGACTTGTGTGATTTCAAAAATCACCGGCACTTGTAGAGATTAGGCATTTAGTTTTCTTTTCGTTTGAAATGTTTATATTACCTGACCGAAGCGACAAAGGCATGTTTTAAACAGTGGTGCTTTTTGCATCGTGTTTCTGACCATGACTAGCGATAGAAAATGGATACATTGAAAGACTTATTGATGCCCGCACTCATTTGCTTCATAATAGCGAGATGACATGCATTGATTGTTAGGCTTGATGCGCGATTATATTAAGGTCGATAGAATCAGATTCATATTATAGTCTGCATTTCTAACCTGATTCAATTTTGGTACGATAAAAACATGTTCAATTTTACATTCTAATCTAATATGTTGCTTTCGTCCACTGAATATTGGAGGTATTGAAACTAGCTGGGTTACACTTTTCTTCATGCACACAGTGGAACATCAATCTGACACGATCTGCATCCAAGAGAAGATGAGGATTTATCTCCAAAAGAACGTTGTGGAGGTGTATGGTGATGTCCCATTCATCACGGTACTTGGCAGTAATAAAGGCGATCGTAGATACCCATGCAGCTCAAAGATATTGCTGAAGGCCACATTCCGAAAAAACAATCCCTCAAACAGTTCGCAAGGCTGTACCGGCACATCTCAGTTTGGAAACAAAATGCTGAAAATCGAACTGCGGTTATCAGCCATTATGAATGGATTCTCCTTCCACGTTGGTGATAGTGAAACTAACAATGGAATTAGTATGTATGAGTATGTTTTTGAGTATTATTAATCATTACAGGTGTCATTAAGCTGCTCTTGTTGCAAGCTTAAATATTTTCTCACGCAACTTGCCTGTATTCTGGAGTTCATCAGGAACAGGTGTTTGTCACATGTATTTTGTTACACAGAGCGAGTCTCCTCGAGGCAGCAACATGACTAGGCACTTTTGAAATTTAAGGAAATCTAATTTTATAAAACCGTTTAAAGTCATGCATATATAGTTACCAACATTAGTTATAAAGACCGCTAAGAAATCGTATAGGTAAATATTCATTACATACACAATATAATAAGATGTTGTTTTTATTTCGTTGTATTCCTGATTATTTGTTATTTGGCTTTATTTGCAGGATATCATTATGCAATACAACGGAATGATGCAGAGTTTTACTTTCTTGGGTATAGTAGTCAGCTGTACGGCAGAAGCAACTGTTCCAGTTTTTATAAGGGCCTCACCGATCTTCTGAATACGAATGTTTCTGCTGTCACCGTCTACGTCGGCAACGATTTTATCAGGGTTACGAATAACCTGGGTTATTTCTATGACCTCTGTTCATCTTGTTTGTTTGCACTAAATGGACAAACCGATTCTGCGGGCACTGAGAATGAAGTAATATACATAGGTTTGAATAGACCCATTTCCACCGTCTATGACCGCAAAGGGAAAGGAGTTTGTAGCGCCGATATAAGCTGGACCTGCCCCTGAAATTATAAGATGGAACAATGCAATTGCTGCAGCTCATTACCTTATCAGATAAGAAGGCAAAAATGAAGTCACGTAGCATTATCTGAATTTACAGTAATATGGATATACAGCATTAAATAAATTACTTTATCAACTAGGAAATAATATCCATAAATTTATATTACTATTTCAGCATAGACTATTGTGATGTTCTATAGATACAACTTCAGAATATAAATATTGTTTACACTATGAAACTACAAAGCATGTATTTATGTGTGTAGCTATTTTTGTATCACATTTGTTAATGTTGTGCGCTTAGCATATACATTAAGGTATACTTGAACGTAAATATACATATATCTTATTTGGTTGAAAACTCATAAAGAAGCTCAAAGACGTATTGTGTTAAGATGCAACGGGAAAGATATTAGCTTTAAAACCCCAATACCGGCGCTTATCATGCATTTCAGCATTCTTCTTATCTGACTAAAGTTTGGAAGAAAGGAAATGATTCCTTAAAATTTCTATCTGACATAAAACGTTTTTAAAATTATCAAGATATTAGGTTTCAACAACGTTCAAATATTCATAATAGAATTGGGAGGTGCCACCCCTTAATTTAATCAACGAAGTCGCTCGTTATTCCGTTTTTGTTTGGGGGGGAGTGCACCAAACGTTCTGATGTGATATCAACAAATTCCGTTGGTGACTTATCTAATACCAACAACATTCGAACTTGGCGCACACGTTAATTAGAGAGGAATGAAGAGCGACAAGTCCCCCTTTTTAAGCAGATCTGAGACGAAAAGGCGTACATTAGACGAATGTAAGACTCGGGTGAATAGTGAATACTTGGTAATCAGCTGGGCGCTGGCATACTTAGAAGCATCAACTTGGGCTGAAGACAATCCAACATAGAGTGGTGTCGAATTCCTATGTTTACAACGGTGCCGTCATCAACTTTCCTACTCCTGCTTTCGACTGAAATCGGTTGACCAACGGATGGCACCGATCAACATCGGTTAATTTCGTACAGATGTGAAACATGGCAGAAATATTTTAGTTCAAATGAGAGATTGCATGGCTCATAATATCAGGAAACATCGATACTGTCTTGTTTTGATAGAACCCAAAGATGTTTAGGACCAATATCTTTCAAGATTCGGTATTTTTCAGATGATTTGATATATAAAACGTTTTGAACATAAAGGAGGCATTGGGGCTATACTGTACACATCCATTTGGAGGATGAATATTAACAAAACTCTAGACCCCAGTGCACAAATGGCAACTTTACAGGTTATGTAACGTTTATTTTATGTATACGGTCTAACTCTGTAAAACCTTTAATAAAATGTTTTTAAAATATAAATATTTACGCATATATTCTGATTATTTTATCAGATTCTTGTAATAAAATGTACTATTAAAATATGATCTTTTTAATAGGTGCATTCTTGGATCCTGTGAATTGAGTGAGCTAAGTAGAGTGTCTTTAATGCTTATCTGCTTGAAGCAGGCAGAGTGTCTTTCTCGTCTGTATGGATCTTCGTAGGTACAGATGGCAGTGTATCTGTTAATGGAAATCAGTTCTGAGATGTATTAATACAAATGAGTTCATATCTAACCATCCTGCCAAATATAACAATTATACAAACTAAACTACATCAGTGAGGTCGGAAAGTTTCGTACCTTTGATAGCTGTAATAAATGCAAACAAAAGAATATGCTTTATTTAATGGGATAAGAGTAGCTCTACTCGAATTAGGAAGACATGAAGTGGCAGGATAATTGCCACAAAAGGGATTTGAACCAGGAGTCGATGTGTGCAATCTAAGAAACTGCTTGGATAGTATATCAAAGGTTCGTTTGCTGTTGTATATAATAAAAATACAGAGTTACTCTCAGTCATTGGCTCCGTCTCTGCTTTGTCTCTCATTTTGTCGCCGGTTGGAAATAGACAGTAAAATCAAAATCACGATGAACGTTTTGAAAAATAATAGCTTTCACACTGCTAAATCAAATTTGCATTATACACGAAAAGTAGTGAAACGCTTTTATATTCAAAGGTTAGAGCTCCG
Source organism: Megalonaias nervosa (assembly GCA_016617855.1). Lineage (NCBI taxonomy): Eukaryota > Metazoa > Mollusca > Bivalvia > Unionida > Unionidae > Megalonaias > Megalonaias nervosa. The sequence goes on along the minus strand of JAECUM010031470.1, from coordinate 45,437 downwards.
CCGTAGATTTGTATTTCGGATTAATTTTTCTGCTATTATTCCAACAAAATACAACGTACAGTATGTATGTATGTATGTATGTATGTATGTATGTATGAATGTATGTACTTTCACAGGAATGCAATATAAGAAAATTTCAACGGGTAGAAAATGCTGTCAAATATGAAATTTAAAATTGTTACTTTCTGATGTACGTCGCGAAAACATGTTTGGCACGCTTGTAAATTTAATTTGGTAAGATCTTGTTTTTTCTACGCAGGGTGATTTGCAGATGCATAAACATAGTGAGCAAAGAGCAGACTATTACGCTAATACTGTTCAAATGTGTGTCACCATATGATTGCGACTCTAGCCACGTTACGAAACTATTGAATGACTAGAGGACATTATGGATTTTACTTAAACAAGCGGTTGTAAATATAAATTAGCACAATCTTAATATGACTGACCAACTATTGCAATACTTTGAACGTTTTGCACGCAATGTAAATAATAGCAAAAGGTACATCGTGATAAGCTCAGAATGCTTTAGAAAAGTAATATAAATATTTATATGATTAACGTGCATTTGTTGAGTGTATGGTCAGAGATGACTGGGTTACAAAATATAACATTTCAGATAATAAAATAACTGATTTGTTGCTTTTTACCACCAATGAAATTTTTCGTACAATGGTGCAGATTAACAGATTAGATATAGTGGTGATATAATCTTTAAGATACGTAGCAATATCGTTGAAGGTAAGATTGTCAGCACTGTGCAATAAAAAGGACCATTTTTCGTTTTGATGCAGATTAATATGTAAATTTGCAATCTTATAAATATACAGAATTTAGGAATGACATACACTGATATAAATCTGATTTCATTTATACGCTTAAAAGGATTGAATAAACTGTGGACAGAAAGAGCATGTTTGTAGACGGTCGTTCTGTTTCGTTGACGATAATAGTTCAAAAAAAGCTTATTAGGCGTAAACTGTTTACATGCTACGTTTTTAAGGTTGTAAGGGCTGGTATTCGAGATGGATAATGTTTATGTGATCCATTAGGTATATATACAGTGGAATAATTACTGAAAATAGCAGGAACTAATGAATAAAGGACACATACAAGTAAGACAGAAAGGATGTAATAAATCGTTTAACATTTATGAACGTGATGTCAGCTTTGTAATTAAACTTAATGGCGGTTCAAAAGAACGCGTCGTCAGTGCAGAAAATATAGTAGCACACTACATATACAACAGTTTTAAGCACGATCAATAAGGTTTAGAAAAAGGAAAGAGGAGTGACAACAACAAGAAAATATAAACCAAATAAAAGTAGGAATAAATAACAATTCAACATCGCATTAGAGAATGTTAAGGTGCAATTCTGATCATGAAGCAGGATGGAAATCGTAAGTACACTGAAAAACGTCACATTTAAAAATCAAATGGGACAAACAGTAAACTCTTTGGGGTGATAACCGTCCTAATTTTTTAATACATAGCGTCACCGAATAAATGCAAAGAGATAGCAATGTAATTTTTTCATTACGTGACAATGAAGCCGGATCTCAAATACAGTGTAAATGACTATAAGTTCGTATACGAGATAATCAGTAACATAGATAGAAATGAAAATCACAGAGACTTTGATGCAATCATTAGAACATTTAAATTTCTTTCTTTAAATTTAATCAACGACAGCTATTCATATAATGGCTCAAAAAACAACGGGAGTTTCTTCGATTATAGTCATCTTATATAAAACTTCTTAGGCATTCAAACGCCTTCATTCTCAAAATATTTATCACAGAATTTACCAACAGTTCTGTAGCTTATGGTGCTTATTTTATCACGTAGAGAAATTGTGTATAATGAGTGAACAAATCTCTCGTCAAAGCTCTAGTTACATCATTTATATATTTAAATAGAAACAAAGGAGAGAGCTGCAAGAGAAGAACAGAGTATTATACAGAGACATAAGGCTAAGCACAATAATTGTATTTATTATATGCTCATTTTTTACTCCGTTAACTTTACATTGTCAGAATATTCCAATATTTTACGATATTGCACTCGCGTGTAACTTCATATTGAACTCACGTGTGCAAAATTGTTTATTAGGAAATACTTTGTAAACAAATCATGTACACTCAAGTAGTAGACGCTTTTCGTTTTGGTTGATTAAAATTGGTTTCTGAAAGAACTAAAGCAGATGCTTCGAGGACTGCCACATATCAGCTGCTTTGGCACATTCCGCGTTAACCTTTTTGATACAATGTTTCGGATTTAGGCTAGCTTTAGACGCCAGACAGGGTCCTTACAAATAACATGCAAGTGGCAAGGTATAAACTGTCTTCTTTAGCTGGTAATAAGAATGGCAAAAAATATACTTACAGTTTTACATCCTGAATTTCCTCAAAATATACTTTCTTAGTCCTGCAAATCCGAATTGCATGAGCCATGTCATGTGTTCTCAAGCCTGATTACACATTTCGAAATTGTACTCTAATATCGACTATATTCCAAGTGCAATTACATCCTCCTTACTGCACTCAAAATGAAATAAACATTAAATTCCATAACGTCTTTTCGATAATTGCAATTGAAAGACTTCATATTTTCCAACATTATGATTTCAAACATTCAATGGCAGAACAGAAACACTTACAGATGTCAACACGCGTCTCTCTCGCTGCTTCAATCCGATGTATTTCATGTAGAATTGGCACAGACGCTGCTGAAATCCGATGTATTTCATGTAGATAAATCCAGTCCATAATCACGTAATTTCGTCGAATCGACAAAAATACCAAAATCTATTCATTCCAGACCAAATGGAAAAGTTGTTGCAATGCGCATTCATTCACAATCTGACTCCAAATTTCAATTTTAAGTAGACCAAAACGCCATTTTCTTTCGCAAGTTATGTCTAGCGCGCTACAAAGTTCAAATTGATTAATAATGTTGTTGTGTAATGACGAATCTGCGCTAGTGTATCTAGTTTGTAATATAGCATAAATACAGTTACTTTGCTTCTTGTAGTGTATTTTTGTTTATATAATTAATCCTTGGGTAGAATAAGAAAATGAGCATACAATAAAAAGTGTACTGCATTTGTATGGGGAAAAAATGAACTCGTTTTGTTGCATGGATATACAGCACTCCCAAGGTCGTACAGTATATCAATCCTAAAAACTCTTTCATATTTTCCCATACAAATACAGTAACCAATAATTCCAGCATAGCAGATACCGCACAGTTAAAGTACAGTTTGCACAAAAAAAAGTTGAAACGTAAATACCTGAAACTTTGGCAGATAATAATTTCAAAGTTATCAAAGTATCGAGTGCACATGTCGATCATACCTTAAGGGTGTTAGTGAAAGAGTTAACAAAATATGTACAAAGGAGATCGGCAGGGTCTAAAACGTCGGGGGAAAAAAGAACTATTAACAAAAGATAGTATAATTTAATAGAATAATTTATCTCCCTAAAATGCGATATGAACGAATTCAACATTGTTTACATTTGTTGCTGTATTCCTATATATTTTCAAACAGTTCTATCAGTTACAATAGTTTCAAGTACTACAAATACTTTCCAAAGGTATTTTGAATGACAACTTTAATGTCCAAATTTACCAACACCACAATAGATTCAATTTGATTGAAATCTAGTTTTACTTTAAATGAATTGAGAATACAAACGACCTACTGGATTGTATTGAATTATTGGGCAATTCGTTCTTTTTTTATTATCCTACCGATCTCTCTGTAGAAAATGATACAACAATGCCAGAAGTTACAAAAGCAACAGCAGGAACAATAGTAAATATAACAACGTGGTAATTAGTATTTTGTGTCAAAAGCACTGCTGGCACAAACAAGGCTATTTCAAAGCCATATTAGTTAAATCTACAAATGTATTTTGTGACTTTTCTTACAATTCCTTTGTGTTTTCATCTCTTGTAAAAATGGTCGAAAATCCAAAGATCCTAGTCTGCAACTGGTGAGCGGAAAATGGCTGTGAAAGGGGTAACTGCTGATGATGTTCGATGGTCTCTGGATGGTTTTTATATTGCCTCATGCTATTCCATTCATGACAATGCATTTTTGTCTCTCTGTAGGTAGAGATTTTTTTTTACCTGGAGAGGAGTCATCATAACTCATCAGATCATGATTAACTATGCACAATTTACTCCATACCTACAAAGTCATGTTTATAATTTGCGATATTTAGTAGGTTATAACGGTGAATTATTAATATTATTATTATTATTATTATTATTATTATTATTATTATTATTATTATTATTATTATTCACATCTCTCAACAATAATTACAACGTCAGCAAAAATAACATCTGCTGCTAATGGTAAGGAATTCATTGTGTCAGACCTTTTTCCGACACTCAAAGTATTATGTTACTGTCTACATACTAGTAAAATAAGTTCGGTTGTATTTGTTTTAATACTTATTTTTATTATAATGCTTGATCATATGTTTAATTGATTTTGGTATGGAAAGTTTACATTACTAAACAAAAGAGAGAAAGGTATTTTCTAAAAATCCTCGTTTATTGACCAAAGTTTCACTTATGTCCAAGGAAAGTGACAGAATGTTGGGTAAATTGATGGACTGATTCCCGTATTGCATTGCCTGACAACGAACTTAAACACATATACATTGATATGTATCCACCCATACATGCATACATGGGATGAAATGAACTGATTATGCGGCTTGATGCGATTACATTAGAAAATCATTACAGAATCTGAGCCATAATGGAGTTCATATTAATAACCTGGTTCAAATTTGAAAGATAGATTAAACGAATTTCCATCTCAGTTATGATTTGAAATTTATTTTTCATCAACTGAATAGGGCCGATAATGAAGATATTGAAACTGGATGAGTTACACCTTTCATCATTTTCTTTATAACCACAGTCAAACCATTGTATCCAAGAAAAGATTAGTATTTCCTCGGAAAAGACGTTCCGAGCGTGTTTGGTAATGTACCATCATCTCCGTCCTTGACGATAATCAAGGCAATACCAGGTACGGGTGCAATGCAAAAGTATTGCTGAAGGCCACATTCCGAGAAAGCAATCTACAAAACTAGGTGCAAGGATTTAACAACACTACTCAGTTTGGAAATAAAATCCTCAAAATCAACATGCAGATATCGGCCATTTTAAATAGCATCTTCCATGTCAACAATGAAATTAGTACGTATACGCATATATTTGAGTACGGTTAATTATCACAGATTATATAAATCTTTCACTGCAAGTTTAAATATGTCCTCTCAAGACTTTCTGTATTGCTGATGATGATTGGGAACGTGGTTAGATTCCATGCGTCTCATATATATTATATTTCACTATGAATGAATCTCCAGGAGGTAGCAGTAAGATGCCAGAGTAAATCTAATTTAAACTTTTTTTAATAGGCACTTCCATTTGTAGGATACATTCCACTATATGACACAAGTACACAAATAACAACTTTAAAAGCTCTTTTACGTGTCTTTTAAGTCTATCTCATTAACATGTTATAGAAATTTATTTCAATTTTACTCCTATTTAAAGATTCAGATGTTTGTAATAAAATGTTAAATTACAAAGAATACGTCTTTTTTAAAATGATTAGCCTATTCACTTCTTGTTAATCGATTGAGCCAGGTAGTATGTCTCTCACGCCTAAATGACTGAGAGAGGAAGATTGTCTTTCAAAACATGTCTTGATCGTTTTAGGTACAGGTAGCAGTAAATTAGTTAACTGGGAGCGATTCTAAAATCTACGAGGTGTGCTGTCAAATAAATAGCTCAGTTAATATAACATAGGTTCGTTTCCTGTTGTATATAATGAAAATGCGTGGTTTCTCTCAGTCGTTGTCTGTATCTCTGTCTTCTTCTTCATTAATTGTTACCGGTAATGTTCAGATTGTAAAGTTACAATCACAGTGAAAGATTCGGACAAAGACAGAATGTTTACTGCTAAATTAGATAGGATTTATAAATCACGTATACACGTAGGCAGCAGAGTTAAGGAGAATCAATAAATGTTTGAACGAAATTGAATTTCTAGAATGTAAGAGATTTGTAAAACAAAAGAAACAAAGAAAATACAAGGAAACAAGACAAAATAGCACTTTTGATCATGGAGAACTTAAAACTTGATCACAAAGCAAGAGGGAAAAAGTATGCACACTGAACAGCATCAATGTCAAACAATCAAATCGTCCAAACAGTAAACATTATTAAGAGATTTCGTTCCAGCTGTGTAATATTAAAGATTCCGGAAGAAATGCAAAACGATAACATTTAAAAATGAAGTTGATTTCATTACATGTCACTAAAGCTGAAAAACAAGTACGATGCAAAAGACTATACGTTAATATACTAAATGTTGAAAAGCATAAAGGGTAATGAAAATTAGATGTTAATCTTAACATAGGAATATTTAACGTCGTTCCGTTTCATTTAAATAAAGTCCTACGGCAATTGATACAATTGCTTAGCATACGGTGCAATATTCTTGGATAATATTATTACCCTGAGGCATCCAAATACCTCCATTCTCAAAGATGTTATCACCAAACTTCATACGTGAGTACAATTGGCTCATGATTGCGTGGAAAACAAAACCTGACTCACTGATTGGAAAGTGGTTTCCATATTTGCAGGTACATAAGAAATAAAATCCATCAGCGGTGAATTTCAGCAACGGATCAAAATATGACCTGCACATTATCCTCAATAGTGATTAGCGGATATGAATCAACATTCAGTGACGCCATCGAAATATTCAGCGAGGAATACCAGGTCGATATTAGAGCGTCGTCCGTAAGAATCGGTCTGAGATGACCTGAAGTTGTTGAGGACGAACAAAGACTAGCCCATAGTAATTCTCCAGATCACAACGGACGTCATATGGTATTGGGTTCGTCAATAGCGGATTGGTGATAGTAGATAATCTATCATGAGTTGCCATCCATGGAAGTAATCTTTCAAGCCATGTTAAGGATGCATTTTATATAGATTTGCCCTGACATGTCCCCTGATAATCTAATTTCAGAGGTACCCAAGAACCATGTTGATCTGCAGTGTGAGATGAACACGTTGTCGCAGTCGATGTTGTCGCTGAAACACCAAGATGAGCATCTGCATGATTTGAGTAGTAAGATGCTAATCGTGAAGTTGTACCTGCTTGACCGTGCATTTGTGTTAAACATGCTAACATAATCTTCAGCGACGAACAGGTATACAACATGACGATCATAAGACGCTATGTAGCAATACCGATGCGAGTAATAAGCGCGCACCTGCATGCAGTGTCATTTATGGCAATGACCTGGGTTACATTTGAGTGAGTCTATTGAGAATAATGGTCCCAAGCCTTGGATATCGCAAAACAACTTGGCATGAACGCCATAGACGTTGTTAATGATAAAGCATTATCTACGTTCGGGGACTTGACGGGGAAAAGCATTTTTGGCAGAAAGAAAGGTTTTAGCCAGTTTTGTACGACCTTGTACCGTTACTGCGCCGTTCATACTTCCAATTGTAATACCGCCCACGGTTGATATGCCCGCGGAGATAAAACCATTATGAACAATACGGCTAGGCAACTTGTTGCCCAACAGCGGCTTCAGGTTCTTGGCTAGCGACTCAGTGGCAGCTGGCGACAGTGTCAAGCTGGCGCTCGCAATAGCCAGCAGCCGGCCAAATATCAATCCAACGATGGACACGATCGGTAACATAACCGAGAATTTAATGCTGGGCTGCGATAGGGAACACGTTCATTGAGTTCGACGAACGCGAGCACGTGTAAAATGCAAATGTTCACTGAAGCGGTAATCGTGTCACATCGTATCGGTAGTAGCACACCAATGGAATACCTGCCTGGTACTAGGTCTGGTTTTGCGAACAATGGAATAATGAACATTTATAGTAGAGCCCGATATGTCATCGATAGAAACGAACTCGAAGTGTGCTTTGAAAACGTTGAGGTGGACACGACGATACCTGGACTGGAGTTATACAGAGTCGATTACGTTCGCAGTGCAGGACTGTCAGTGATGTTGGATAAGGACAACCGGGATCGTCCCGATGAGAATCTGTACCAACTAGACTTGTGACCGAGGTTGATCAACAGCTGGGCGGAATGGAAAACAAACTGTGTGCTTTGTATGCATTCTCTGCAGAATGCCAATCAGAACGAAAACCTGGGATTTGTGACACGTAGATTAATATTCACCGCCACGCACATTTTCTCATCAGAGATCCAAATGTCGCACATCTCCGGAGTCTAAGGAACCTAAGGTAGTTATCTTTGGCGCCTAGCACAAATTTGTGATACACAAGTGCGAAATAACATTCATCTGCTGTGGCACCCGGTTGGGGTAGACGACGCAGTATTTAAGCAGTCAAAACTAGTACTGGTTATAAGTAGGTGTTTTTTTTACTATCTAAATATGCAACATTAAATGAAAGAGTAACAAGGAGATTACGTACTTACGATGACTTTAATTTAAAAAAGATTATATATATACATATATGTGTGTGTGTGTGTGTGTGCGTGTGTGTGTGTGCGTGTGTGTGAGTTATATATATATATATATATATATATATATATATATATATATATATATATATATATATATATATATATATATATATATATATATATGTGTGTGTGTGTGTGTGTGTGTGTGTGTGTGTGTGTTATATATAATTTCGTAATAGTTTGAAAAGTACTCACAAATACACCAGATGTAAATATATGAAATACTTTAAAATATTAAAATTCGCTACCGAGACAACTGGCCCACATTAGCAGTTATAATGTGTCATAGAGAAGATGCACACCCTATCATTAACTCAAAATGTGGAAAGTTTGTTACTGACCGGACTAAGAAGTCATCTTGTTTAAGAGCTCTGAGTGACCTTTACGAGGGAGAGGAAAGACAAATCATGGAGCAAGAACCAGATGTGGAAGAATCGGAAGATATGCCATTCAGCTTGACGACAAGAGAGCTGACTAAACTCTGCACATCCTTGAAACAAGGCAGATAAGAATGAGGGTAATGTTTTTTTATGTCATGCAAAATAAGTATTGATCTATAGTGAAAAGCTTTTTATAATTTGTAACAGATTCAAATATCTTTATGACAGTAGTGTTTTGCACATATTAGTGAATGGATACTTCCATTGAAGGACTGTATAGTTTACCAAGACTTTTATGTTTAAACTGCTTTTATTTTGGTAGACACTCATCCACCCACCCATATCATTTGATAAATATGGCAGCTTTTCTGACACCACATATAATATATTCCATCATTTATTTTGTCGCCATCATGAAAGGTTGCCCTTTTTGTATGGTGGCAATATGGTTTGCTTTTAAGCTGGAAATCGCTGTATTTAATGATGTAGATCTATTGGTTTAGCAATTCAAGCAACCCATACGTATCCAGATACATACAATGATGCATATAAATGCTCGCACTGGAATTTTAATTCGTGTCACCATCTCAATATAAACTTGTTAAACACATTTAGGTAAGAAGTGTTCTACACAAGCATTTAGCAAATAAACAAATATTTAACATTGTTAAGGTCGACTTACATTTTCTACAATCGAAGTAATAAATGTACATCTTACTTCGGAGTCTAGCGATTGGACCATGCTAAGTATCCTGATTGCAGTTAAAATAACTAGAATAAAAATTACACCAGTGAAAAATTCATTCTATTTAAGTCTTGCAAAGTAATGACTACACTTTCATTCTTCTGTTTTAAACTTGATACAGGCCTTAATGAGTATTTTCAAAACCCCAAAATCTATTACGATAATACTTTATAGGTCCTACCAGGGTAAACATCGTGACTTAAAGAATCCTAAACTGTCTTACATGCCCGGAATTTAGAATAGCATGAAGGTGTAGACGAAAATTAAAATTCCTTGAGATTTTATACAACAATTTAGGTAATAATTTTAATTACCCATGATGTTTGGCATTCAGTTTTCCACCTATGAACAAGGTGATTACTGCAAATGATTTTTGTAATAAGAATTTTGCTTGATGCAATGGAAATTTTGAAATTTCTTTCATTCTATCAATAACTTGTATATATTTCTTGATCTCGTGAGTGCCAAAGCTTAAAGCTAATATGAACACAATATGTATCACAGAAAGGTAATGAATATCTGTATATAGGCTATGTAACACAGCTGCAAATTAAATTCATGCAACAGCTGCATATGAATATGAATGTGAAACCTTCCCTATGTTAAGATAAAATTAAAATTCTGCATATATTTATACGCAAAATTACAAAACTTTGGAAGCACATTTTACAATACAACAGTTGCAACCAGTGGGACATCTATTTCCAAAGTGTAGTTGAAAAGATTAATACCATATGTAATAAAATGATGCCTTACAAGTTGATGTTTTCCATGGTATTGTGATTTTAGGTTTAAAGCTTTTTTTGTACCGCGATTATGTATGCTTAATATCGAAAATAAATTTCAGATAATAAACAATGTGGAACAGTCTGAGTGATTTTTCCCTACTGATTTTGCAGGTACACCCCAGCCTTGTCTTTAATGTGTTGGAGCCAGGTCCAAGGCAGTGTGGTTGTTATCATCCAGCAGAAGACATACCATGTGTGGAAAATGTAGGGAGATGCCCCTAGACCTACAAAAGTGGTGTGGTGTGAGAGACAGCACTGTATATCACTCCTGCCGGTAATTAACATATTAGCTTTTGCGTTTAATTTGTACTGTCTCTTAATGTGTTATTTCACAATATGCTAAAGAGGGTATTCAACATCAGAATTTTACAGAAATGAGACACATGAGTTGGCAACCACTGTAAATGAATTTTTAAATTATCAGCCATCCAATCAGATGTACAAATATATGCAATGTTTTTGCAATTAATCCTCATTTAGTACATTCTTTTACTATCTGGTTACAATGTATGTACAGCATTAATCTGAACAAATCTAAGCTTATCATGATAGAATGATAAGCTTCTTTGTTGTGTAAATATCTTCATATGCAGAGTTTTCTATTTGATCCAAATATTTGAGTCTGTGATGTCTAGGAATGCTCAAAAAGTACTGTTATGATTATATGCTCTTAAGCTAAGTAACAGAAAAAGAGCAAAATACCAACAAGTTTTGTAATATTCAGCAAATAATGTATTGGTCTAAAATAGAAAGTGAAAATATTGAAATAAATTTCAATATTGTGAATTAAATCCCAGAGAGTCCTAAAACGATAGAGTATTTCAAATAAGCTCTAGTGGTGTTCCGAATGAATTCCAATCTAGATGTACCTAAGGCCTTGAGTAATGTTGATATGCTAAAAATTGTTGGATCCGAATGATATGATCGAAAACGTCTTCAACTGAATTGATAGCACTTAAAAAATAGTTAATTATTCCTAAAGTTTATGAGCACCTTGTAATTCCAATGAATAATTGAAATAAATGAATCTTCTCAATTCGACACAATAATTGAACACATCTAAATGGATGTCTTCACTACAAATATTTAAGGAAGGAATATTTCTTCAGTTATTCACTGCCTTTACAGAAAAGAATAAGACACAATTTCAAAATGAGGATGAGGGTCAAATATTCATTCCCAGAACATTCCACTTGTCAAAAGGGTCCGGTCTTTTAACAGCCAACTAAACAGAATCAGGTGAGCAAAATTTCTTAAGAGGAATCCCATGACCTCATATCAAATCCCATCAAATTCGTCAAAAAGATTAAATTTGACACCTTGAATGGTCTGAAGGCCACAAAAACATGTTTACTCAAATTACATTACCTCATCCGAAAGTAAAAATACTTGTGGTCAAAATTAGCTATTTAATATGTTGTCTACTCAATGTCCCTACATTGTGTAATTATAAAATTAATGCTTAATATGGGCAAACATAACGGTAGTTGGAGCTGCTCATCTTAACATAAAATGTTCTTAATATCAGTTCCAGTTGTGATGAACTCTCAATGATCATATCAAAATAAAAACCTAGTGCGATTTGTATCCCATATTGATCATTGTTTATTTTAAAGTGGGATATGGTGACATAACATAAGTAAAATCTGAATAAGCGCATTTATCCCATATTGATCATTGTTTATTTTAAAGTGGAATATGGTGACATAACATAAATAAAATCTGAATAAGCGCATATTTCTATTATTTATTTTATTTATATTCTTTTATCTTTTAGGAACAGCAAATTAAATTGGAATGATGTTTCAGGATTTTCAAGTTCTAATCCTGGATGAGGCTGTCATTGCTATGGCAAGTATATACAGATAAGATATTCCAGTCCTTGATGATACAATTGATATGATGAGTGCTTCCTATAGGGAGTTCATACTTTAGCAGCATGGTAGGCTGGCGTCTGGACATATATCTGTAATTCCCTCATCATGTGCCTGGCAGATATGTGACAAATACCCTTATTCTCTTGGACAGCACACTGGCTTCTTCCCATCTAGGCTCACATGAACATTGACACTTTCCAGTGTTTAAGAATTTCTATATAAATGAATACAAGTGAGATTTCTTTGTTTTATTGTAACTTTACATAATTATACCTCTTTATCGCATTATTCCATAATGACTTCATTCCGATTCTTTAAAACTCCGCCCAAGTAAGCACTCTAGCCCTATAAACAATGTAAGCAAGAAGGTCAGATATAATCAATATAGAATGCTTTCAGTAAGTGCATATACTATGTCATACTTTGTTTTCAACTACTGTTATTTACAGAATATTATGTAAGTATAACTTGCCTTAGCAGACACAATTTCATATTGTATGTAGCTAATGTCAGAATCAAAAGATCATCACAAAAACTTAAGTTGATTGCAGATCTCGAGGCGCCTGGTTTTTACTAATTCTCCAAGGATCATCCCCCTTGCGATCTCTCGTCCATCTCATACCCAGCTTGTCATTAAGAAGAGAGATAAGGCCTTTCTGTCTACGTTCTCTGATGTGTGATGTGTTATTGTCTTTGCAAGGAAAGATGGACCATCTGCCACTTTTTTATTATAGCATCGATGATACCTGATTGCAACAGAATATTATTTTCTTAACTTGTATGCGAAATATCCTCATGCTAATCCATAATGAATTTTCATTCAATATTAGAGAGGAATATACAGTTCAATATTCCACGTTACTCTGACATTTCAAGTAGATTAAATCTCATCGACTACATACCTACAAGACTGGGTGATGCACAAACATGGAAAAAAACAAATATAGACATAAATCAGAAATTCAGGATTATGAAATGTAACTTGTTTTTCAAGCGAAAATATTATATCACCATACAGTTGCAAACGCTTACATTATCTGTTCAAAATGTAAGGACAAAAATCACATCAAAAGTTGTTCATAGCTACTGGCATTCTTGCATGTAAACCAGTAATGGTTTTGTGATATCTTTTGACTGTTTTAACAAAACTACATTTTCCCATTGTTCGGTTAATTTGAGAAAAGGCAGATAAAGTAAATTAAAGAGTGCATGAAAAATAACCATCAAAACAGAAACAGTATCCCAGTTCCTAGGATTTATCACAGGAATAATTGACATTCTATAAAATTACTTTTTAGCTCATTTACCAACAGCCTGCAATAGCTGACAAATTCGGTCATACAGGGTCAACAAAAGAGTCCGTTGCTACTTTTCAAAAGCTCTGCCTGTTCTGGTGATTATGCTCTGGGTAAATTCACAATTCGTAATTGAAGTTGCAACAAACATTTAGTGCAGTCCATATAATACAACATGCTTAAGAATGTATTTTAAAGTTAAATTCCACTGTTTAATTACTCATCTCTCTTTATCGATATCTGGTTCTCTCTCTACATCAACATCCAAATTATGCAATGGGACCAAGACTAATTCATTCAATATTTTTGGATGGAATAATAACTGGATCTCTGAAATACATATCTCAAGTCCATGACCTCGGCTTAAGAAATTTTCCGCTGTTGACTTGTTCACTTTCAATTAAATTTGATGATGACAAATCTGTTTTTGTTTTCATTTGCTTGTCCATAAGTTGCTTGGTATTTTAACAGCACTTTCAGCACTATTGGCTCTACCATGATGAGAAAATCAGAAGCTAAATGCCTTTCCCAAGGAGAAATCAAGGCAGCTGACCCAGGAATGGTATTGGTATCGTACCTAGACCCCTTTTAATGTTTTAAATTTTCTTTATGTGAAAAAAGTGCTAAGCACTTAGTTGTTAATGTTAAAAAAACATACAGTTTTACACTGCACCCTAAGTGAAAAGGTAAATCGAATAATTTATATGTATAATTAACACATATTCGTTCTGAGAACAGAAAATATATGAACAAGGATATAACACTGATAAAAATGAAACATAAGATTCTCAATGACATTGATTTATTTATAATTATTGCAATAGATTACTGGATTATAAGAAGCTATGAACAATTTATATTTAATTATACTTACCCATTGGCATCTAAATTACTACTAGCATGTCCCATCTTTTATACACCAGAGACATGCGGTTGGCTGAAAAGCTACAGGAACTTTTCTTGCTATATATGCAACTAAAATCAACTATAATAACATGAGTTGTAAAATATTTTTTTTTTAAATTTAATTTTCCTATGTGCATTCATAATGAGCTGAGTTAATAGAGGTGTTAGCAATGACTGCACGTAGGACATAGTTATAGATAGTAAACTGCATAGAGAAAGTATATTGGGAAATGAAATAATTTCAAAATATACAGTCATCAATGGTCGCCTAAATATTTAACCAGTCGTGGCGTGTGGGGGAGGTAGAGAGTGCAGAATAATAGCTGTGAAAACGACTTTAGCCAGCACAGTATACTAACATCTAATCCTCTAATGAAAATAATTACAGTAAAAGAGAGAAAGCATACTTCATTGCATGTTTTTCTTCTTTCAAATAAAAGTATATAGTGGGGATTCTACCTACTTGCACGTTTTAAAATTAACTTTATCAGCATTGCATCTGTAGCATTAATGTTTTCGGTGGAATGACAGCTGTATTAATAAATTAAAAAGTTACAAGAAAATTATAATTATTACCTCAATAACCAAAACCCTGTAGATACTCATGTATCTTTCTTTCTGTTTATTGCAAAAGGACCAGTCCAGAAGTTCATATGAAGCATTTTGACATAATGGCCATTGGTTCTGCATGCTTGGGTATATCTGTTGCTACATTTTTTGCAACTTGTTAACTGAAACAAATGTATTGAATTTTCATTCGTTTATAATTTATAATTTAAATATTCTCTGTTCTATATTAGTCAAGTCAACACTAAAAACTAATTTACTTAATTTTAGCAAGTGTACACTATGGTAGCAAATCTGAAGTTTCTCACATAAATAAAACTACCTTTATTACAGCTTAAAATAATAACTAATAACATAACAATTCCAACCTCCCAGCCTTTATGCTCTGATAACACTATCATATCCATTCCTATCATGATTACATATCCTTCATAACGGTTGTCATTTCAGTAATTTATAATGAATTTACTAGTAGTTGAAAGATGTACAATAAATCTTAGATCCAGCCTATCCTAAACAAGAGAGATGAAACATTTATATAATCCGTTTTACAATCAGATCTATAAAACCTTATGAACAGTTCAATCAGACATGTGTTACTTGTTCATGGTAGGCGTGTGTGTGTGTGTGTGTGTGAGAGAGAGAGAGAGAGAGAGAGAGAGAGAGAGAGAGAGAGAGAGAGAGAGAGAGAGAGAGAGAGAGAGAGAGAGAACGGCTGTATATTTATACAAGTTTTCTTACGTAATTTAAAGAACCGGTCTTCACGAAGGTAATATACATGTATACAAATGAACTGGGCACCCTGTTCACCGAGTGAAATATCGATCAGCCAATCATATGGAGTTTTAGAATCTTAAAAGCAAAGCAAATCCTTGTACAATGCTAATAATATTAAAATGGTGCTTTCAAACATAGCAACAAGACATAAGACCAAAGGAGAACACTTTATAAAGTAAACATTGGCTAACCTGTCCAACAACTTCTTCGGCGTTCCAGTGTCGAATGACAGTTCTAACTTCTCTATCAATGCTCTCCATGGAACAAACTGGTCTCCAAGATGATAGGCTCCATTCGGATTCTCTGACAATTTTCCGACGTTTCTTTTCGGAATGCGACCAATGCCGACAACCCCTACATGTTTACTCCCTCGTGCGTACGCCATTTTTCTTCACTGTAGATATTTAAATTACAACCACATGACTCGTAACCCTCCCACTAGACAAAGATGACGTAGCCTTTTATTTGGTCAGGTGAGATTTCCTTAGCAGTTCGTGACTTATACGTTTCAACAGAAGCGCATTTTCTCTCATTTGTTTAACAATTAATAGATCGAACCATTACAAACCCAAGGCTTTTGTGATTATTTCAGCTTGTAATTTGCCGCATTAAATACGTCTCATAATCTTAACAACACATAAAATTACATACACTCTGCACTATTATGCCTTCAACGTGTCAAAAGAATCACTGCGGCGGAACGGTCATCAAGAACCAGGTGCAAAAGTCATACTTGATTTTCAACACAATCACAACAGAAACACATATCACAAACGTATGTCCTTCATAGGGCGAGACCTGAACGTTCACAGAAACTTTCTCAACGATATTTTGCATCGAATTACCCAAATTATTTTTCCCGTTGGAACACCTAGATAAGTTCAGACAGTTCGTCGTTCATATACATTTCCTAACCAGAGTGAGAGGTACAGCATGTGGATGGTTATAGAAGTATCCCCGTACATTTTCGGACAAAACACTGATGCCAGAGAGGTTGGTGAAAGAACGAAGGTCGCTTAAGCGAATTTGAATAAACAAACACGTAAGCGTCTGAACATGTAACTGTCGGCTACGGGCCGTCAGCAGTAAAGCGTGTTAATGCCAGTGGATCACTAGTGACCTGCGATTAAACACACACGCGCGTGCACACATCAAACATGTCATACACAAGCGTCGCAGTAACACTGTCGCAAAGTCAGCGAGAAAACCTCAGCAGCACCGCAAGAAAAACACTGGATACTCCTTGACATGTCCCGGGAGGCACTTGCAGACAAAACACATATTCTGCTATTCACGCCACGCAACTGAATAAAGTCAATGCGGCATGGTGACAAAATCACGGCCTAACAGTAACGCTGGCAGTGTCTAAAGATGCTACGATAGCTAAGTGCGGTTGAATATTTCCATATCGCGGAGAATTTCCCTCATTGTTACCGTTACCGTACAAGCGGTTGTTAAAGTGGCTTTTATGGGTGTCATTTCTACCCCCGCGAAAATTGCACTGCAAGGGCAATCGGCAGGGAATGTACGCGTGCCATAATAGAACCGGACGACGAGGTACTACTGGTACTCGGGTTGGTTTTATCGGCCCACTACCGGTCGCAAATACCATGGGAGCGTCACCAGTTGTTGGCGATTCGATTACACGTATCATTGCGGGTAGGAGGGTGAAGGGAAAGGCCGGGGACTTCGATTGACCACAGGTACTGCTCAAAACTAAGTCGGATATAACATTCATGGCAGCGTGGTGACATGTTAGTTGTCATTGTTTAACTTCAATTTTATTGATTTGGAGTTCTCGGGGCTTTTTCATTCGCAACGAAATGGCGGCGATGAAGCAACTGGCTTCTAGAGACTCGCAAGAGTTCGAAAGATTCGCGAGAAAGTTGAGGCACGCAAAGGGTAACATACGCGATAACACACCGAGGTGACATTTATATTGGTTAACATGGATTAACACCTACGCGTGAATTTCTCAAGTACGTCTCGACTATCACTTTTAATCCGTCGCTGTGGCATTCAGCATTGCCGGCACAGACACAGAATGATCCGCCCATATGCGACTTGGAAGCGATTGCGATGCTTGACGCTATCAGCAGGTCTCACAACCCCGTAGAAGCCACAGACGAATATACATTGTCGCACGACCATTGATGGTCGCGATTAAGAAATTATCGACAGCGTTAATTAATAAGACATGCCGATGGTTCTCAATGGACGAAAGAGAAACTAAAACAGATCTTGAATGCGAATGGAACACAATTGCATGAGCTTAAAACCGAATATCACAATTACGTGTTACGCAGAGGTCTCAATCGGACACAATCACAGCCGGCTAACATCAAAGCGTTGCGGAATGACATTTATGAACCGAAAACCAAGCTGGCCAGGTGTCGTTTACACATTCACGCATACACATTCGGTGAGAAGGCCCGGTTGTCACAGTTTAATCCCCAAGATGTTATTTTGGAACCCACAGTGACTGCATTTACCAGTTTAGCATAAGTTACCCATAATGATAAATTCTACAAATTTTTACTTTCCTACAGAGTAGGTAGTTATTATGTTACCGGGGAAATGTTTCCTCGTCGAGAAATTTTCTTCATATCAGTCAGGCTTTTAAAAACAAGGACTCTGGTATGTCCGTGAAAATCATGAAGAAAAAAAATACGTCGACGATAAGGAAGTATAAACTTTGCGCTCATAAAGCGGAATATAACGTGCGCGCAAAACATTTTGCCAACTTGCGTTTTTATTTCCGTGAACTCGATAAAGTCGCAGATATATATCAAATGAAGTATTTATCATTATCACAATTGCAGTTTCATTCATCTGGGCCTCGATCACCGGTTTCAGTTGCTGAGGTAGTTGTCGTTTGCTATACCGATGAGCATATTTGCGTAACTGTGCTATTCTTACCCTTTCAAACAGCTGAGCGAATGGTAATAGAGCTTTTACCTCCGCGTTAGAAGATTCAGACATGTATTGCGGACATGTCTTTGTTGAACCAAGGTGTGTACCATTCAACAAGAGTCAAACTAATGAAACAATTGCTGACTGGTTTAACGTAGTGTTTTGATCGATAATGCAAGACTCTTGTTTCAAGTGGATATAAATATTGTTACAGATGATATATTTTAACAGGTACGTAATTATATTTTAACAGCTGCCGTCTTTTTATCGCAGCGATATTCATAACTTTTAATATATTCATCATCAACATAATCTTCAGTATCTTGAACTAGTTTTATCACATGATGTTTGTGATCTCGTAAGGAGTTCCATTTAGTATGATAAAGTTCACGAATACATTTCGATAACGATCGTTTATGTCATATCTTCCTTGTTTAGTGCAGCCGAGATTTTTGTTTACATCTCGATAGAGATTATCTAATTTGCCCACTGCGATATTTTCTCTTATATTATTTTACGTTAACCATATATAATGTGTGATATCAATTTAAATTTAATTAATATTTTCTCATACTCAAGGGAATTCCCCACATAAACGAGGGCCACAACTTTTCTCCCATAATTGCACTCCACACTCGCTTGGGAATATTCCTGTGATCGCAATTAGGACCCGCACATCCACCTGAAACGCTCGCCTTTGAAATTGTTTAGTGATTCCAGCCAACGTCTAAACACAATCATGCAGTAATGGGGCTGACTTGGTTGCTGCTCCAGAACAATTTCCACGGTTGGACCCAACTCATGCTTCATAAAGATAATAACGTTAAGATTTATAACAGTTTTCCCAACGTACACAGAGACTTCATAACAACTGCAGCATCTGGATCAATGTATTGCTTTTATCCACTAATCCAGTGATTCTCAAACTTTTCGAGTATGAAGATCCCATTTTAACTTCAAACAAATTCGCGCGGCCGCTCGCATGCCAATAGTTGTAGTTTTAGGCTCCTGGGTCCAACCCCACCCACCCAGCCCCACCCCGTGATCACGTCCCACAGATTCGGAATCACGGCACTAATCCATCAAGAAAACCTGAAGAAAATGCAAAAATATTTATTGGAACTCAATTGAATAAAAATTTTCTGCTATCACTGTGCACACCATCTCCAGTCAACACTGAAGCTTCAAGAAAGTCTCTTGATTGAAAGATTATTCTATTGATAGTAGTGATGATGAGGATGATTGCAATTTATAAGACTTATAAGTACTGGTTATTATCAATCACATACAAGGAATTATTATATAACAATAATTAAGACTTAGTTTCAACTGATCATTTTTTTTTATGATCTGATACAGATATATGCATCACGTACTATCAATTTCCAATAACTTGATTTTCATAGACAAAACTCCATACGTGACACGTGTCAAACACATTAATAAAGGTTCACAGAAATAGGCATATTTGTAATAATTGAAACTAATTTGTGACAAATACAAATCGTAAGCAAAATTAAAGTTGAAAACATGTTCAATTTTATTCGGAAAATCAAAGCATGACTTTATTGTCCTAAATGCTCAACAAAATCCATTGGGAATTTCCGTACATTCTTAAATGTCGAAAACTACCGAAGTACTGGTACAGTAGAAATGTATCGTGTTGCGTACTATGGCAAAAATACCAAAGTAAACCGCAATACCGCTAATACCGCACCTCTGTTTTTAACTTTGTTTGGCCATCTACGGTTAATTATGCCGGAAACTGGATGTGGTAACTTTTGATTGTGGATACTTGGTTTTCGGAATATATTTTCACTTAGCAACGATTTCTGAGCATTTGTAATTTCTTACGGATAATAGCGGCAAGTGCGAAATTCGTTGGCCTTCATTTTGAATGCATGTGAAAATATCAGTCCGACATCTTGATAGTCTCGCAAGGCTGCAATCATTGGTCTGTGTCTTACTTTAACATAACGAATTGTAGACTTTCTATTGCTTTCTCTGTTGCTATATCTAAGCCGCTTTTCTTTGCGGTGGGCTCTATGTACACACACAGAATCTGGATAAATTCCTAATTTTGTCGCCGAGAATTTTTTTTACCACATCTGAACAATCCTCATTTATGTAACACCAAAATATCATTATGTTCCGTCTCCGTCGTGCTTTAAAGTCGATTGACTTGTAAGCGAATCTTTTGATTCTATCTGAGTTAAGTCGGCAATATCACGTGCAAACATGCTCCACAGCAGAAATCCGTTGACCGGCATGTTTGTATTTTTGTAAATAAACACAGATTCTAGTTTCTTGTCCATGCCAAGAGTCTTAAAATGGTCAAAGAAATGTTACTTACTAGCTGGTGAACACATTGAGGTTTTGGCTTGTCTCTTACAATATCCCTTTTCAGACACATCATGTACAATTCGTGGCTTCTGCCTCTAAACGACCGCACTCAAAATCCTACAGCATTGAAATTATCAGACATCCTCGAATGTTCAGTTTACGCAAATTAAGGCTACCAGAAACTATTACTCTGTATTCAGTCGCACATCTTACTACCACTATGTTATGACTTCACCCCAATCAAATCACTATACGGCATGAAGGACTATAATGGAACAATTCATTTAATATGAAATGTCAATGCATAGGATTATTTGATTTCCTGCATCCAGCGCTCGCCAGGACTAGATTGCAAGGGCTGATCATAGCATACGCACGTACAAAACTACTATCGGTATTGGGATGATTGATTTGTTTTATATTTTTTGTGATGTGAGGTAGTCAGAATCAAACAAAATGTTCATGCTCAATACATACCAAAGCAAACACGTCTGTGTACATAATACAGAAAATTTGTATTGGCGGTAGATAGAATGTAATGGTTAATGGTACGGAGAAATAGAAGGGCATTGTTCATAGCACTGAATGTTTGCATGGTGTGTATTTTTGCTTTTCTTAATATTTGTACGTTTCACACTCACACCCATCTAGTTTTTAGTTGTGTATTGTAAATTGTTTTATTATGTCCAAACTGGCTCTTACGGAAACCTGTCTACTTCGCTTAACGTCGTCATAACTAAGTTTTCATGGTCCACACCTCGATCTTAAGGAGCATGCAACTCTGTTCGTACAATGCTTTTAAGCGTTTACTGACATAAGGTGCTTCCGTTTCTGTTGACTTATCATGGATGCTGAATAAAATGTTCATTTCGGTCACCATGTAATCGTATGTTACGATGCATTCTCACGATGACCGCCAGTCCCAGAAGACTTAAAATGATGGCCGCAAAACCGGTAGTAAAATTTCAAAATGGTGACTAATTTTGCGTATTTTAGGATTTTACAGTTGAGGCATATTGAATTTTGGATATTCACGGATTCTTGCGCACAACATCAGATGATAAATTTAGATAACAACAGTTTCTATGCGTAAGATATAAGTCCTCTAATAACCTTGTATATAACGTTTCATCCTCGTCATTTTTATCCTCGTTATTTTCATTCTACTGGTCAAAGCGGTTTGAATATTGTGCAATGTATATAGTGTAGATGTACCGACTTTGAGATTTGCTAGTGTGCGCATAAAGATCACAAGCATATACCTAGCGATGTAGATTTGGCTTCTCCGTCTACTGTAAACACCATTTCTTTAGCATTACACTCGCCTTTTACGGCTTTAATTTTCAAATTACATAAGGGTGAACTGATGCACCTGCTTCAAAATTATAGGTTTTTAAATCTACTGCCAAATAATAAAACTTAATCCATCGTTGCTACAAATTTATCAAACTAATATGCATCTTAATATATTATTTAGACGTAAACTGTAATCGGCCATAAAGCCCCAAGCCTGTGTCCAGGTATTCTTGCTTCCGACTATATAGCGGGTACATTGGTATTGCGGTTCTCCATATTTTTGGTATCTTTCTGCATAGCGCCACCTATTATGTACTTAGATACTCTAGTTGAACATAAGTTGCTACTTCTGCATCATCATATGATGTGGGGAAAATGTCGGGATTGCTGATGAGTAAACTATTTTAAAGGTGTAGTCATGAATATCAATGTTTCCAAACATGGCCGTACCCCTTTTCTCAAATTATAATCCATATCTTTCTAATATCTATATCACTGGGGCAAAGAGGTTCATCAGTTTGTCGTCTGATTATGTCCAATGATTTTCTGCAAGTGTCTGGTCACACGATTACCAAATTTGTTAAGAAGCAAGAGATCGAAAATATGGTAGTAAGAGTCAAATCGTGAAGTATGCTAATGGAGTTGTGTAAACAGTCAGCGGTCGACATGTATTTTCCTGCACATGAAAGTGGACCTATTCTCACCTACAATCCCGTAGCAGCTCCCACGTCACAGGTGGTTACAGATGCATTGCTTTAATTATTATTATTAACGTTTTGTGTAGTATTAACATATTTTGATTTATCATTGTCTCATTATTACATATTTACATTTTGCTTTGTCAACCCTAAGTTGTTAAGCCAGGAGCTGTACAAAAAATTTCAAATCTAAAAATAACCTGTCTCCGAGTTATGGAGACCAACAGTTATTTTCTCAAAAGAACGGACTTGGCAGAAATTGAAACCGTGAAAACATCATTTATAATACCTTAAACTAAACAAATTTAAGGTATTCATATATTTTGTACAAGTAAATAAAAAGACATTTGAAAGATATATTCAAATTATTTTCTAGGCACAGTAATCTGTGGTAAATCGTCACCGACTGTGCATCTGAATTCACATCGCTATGATTTACTCCCAAACGGAAGCACAATCCGGTTGAAAATTAGCAAAAATATGTTACTATCCACTGTTTTAATGTCACCATCCTTGATCCTAGAAACTGAGCAGGCAATTAAAGATTGAGACAATACTTAAGCACATTTCATCAAGATGGCGAAAGGGATGAGTCGAATTTATAACTCTATAGGTTGGCGCTAACAACCACCAAAGTAGCAGCGCAGAAGTATATGACTCTTCAGCTGGTGATCGGTTGTTTATAATTACATATCTGGTGAACGAAAAGTTACAAAATTGGTGTATGGTGTGCCGATTTTGGTCCAAACGTTGATATACATATGAAGTGTGACTTCTTTTCGAAACTGTTCGAATGGTGTCAGCAACTGTAACTTTTCTTTTCTCTAAGAATGTTTGGGATTAATAACATAACAAATAAATTTAATTGTCTTATACGTTGGAAATATGCTTTTCTGAGGCAACAATAAATTAAATTGTCATTTACTTTGGCAATATGCCTTCTGATGCAGCTTATTAAGTTTTCAAGAATAATCTTAAATGGTGTGAAGATAGGCATGGCATTTCTCTCTCATATCAAAATTTGGCATTGGCAAAGTTTCAAGTAAAACAAATAGACTTGGCTATTCGGGTTTGTTTCATTTTCACAGCCAGATACATATTAGATATACCTAATTTCATTGTTTCCGACGTGTCATTATCCGCGATTGTTCAACGTTAATATATTCAGGAGCTATTTCCTGAATGTTGTCTGTCATTGCCTCTTCAGCCTAGAATGTCAGTCTTACACAGGTAATTGAAGTTTAATTTCATGTAAAGCACAACAGTTAATGTGTTTTTAAATTAGTTAAAGAAAGGTTTAAATGTAACTCTTTTTAAAATTATATATCCCGAGCGCGTATTTAGGAGATTAAGAGGATTAAATACAAATGAACACTTCTTCGTTCGTTTACTCATTTTGAAACGAGAGCTAAACTTATACTGGGACGAGATACGCTAGATTTGGGGTATCTGCTTCGCATAAATACCCACAATTCCATGAAAAACATTATCTTAATAAATAAATAAAGAAATATAAAGACCTGATTTGATCTCTCGGTCTAATCTTATTTTTCAGAAGGATATTAGAGTTGTCCCCACCTTGCTTGGGAATAAGAGGCAAGGGATAGTTTCGTAAATTGGCCCCTATCAAATTTCTTATCCTGAGGCTCAAGTGTGACTTTCTCAGCTGTTATTGTTTAGTAATTAAAGATATGGATATATTTTTTAAATAGGTGTTTAGGGCTAGTGTTGTTGTTGAAAAATGAAGTGAAACATGTACACCTCCCATAGTTACACTGCAGTATGTAGATGGTGAAATACCAATAATCGGCTAGGAAAAAGAGCTAGCCCCCCCCCCCCCCAGCAGTAAACATGAGAGCTCAGGGCAAGTTGAATATCTCAAAAAACGGCTTGGATGGCAACTAGTTTGAATTGCATCAACCTGTCAAGCATACAATGTTTTGCAGAATTATCACCTAGGAAAAGTGCATGTGTTTGCACTGTGAGCATCACATGGTGTCAAAAATGACCTTCGGACGTGAAAAAATGCCGGTATAAATTTGGAATTGGGATAAACTCTTTCCCTATGAACTACCATTTACTTCTCTGGTCAAGTGGATACTATTCTTATACTTCTTTTTAATATAGGTATCCAAAGTATGGACCTTTTTGACCTCACTTGTGTCTTTTATTGTGTAATGATTTTTATACTAGACCGGTGAAAGCCGTTCAGCAATCGTTTCTCACAATCATCTGATTTAGACTTAAAATTAAATGTATGTTAATACAGAGCAAATAGCAAGCAAAATTCATATATACTGTCTTGAGGTAAATGTCTTTGTTAACTTATTCGCTGATCGCGTATGTAAATACAATACATACCACAGTACTCCGGGCAAAATGCCGCTAAGAATTACATAGAGGACCCTATCATTGGGTTTCATCTCTAAACATGATTTGGCAAACATCCGTAAAATTTAATAGCTGACCACTAGGTGTCCACCCCCCTCCGAAGCTATTTTTGCTGGCACCCCTGCAACTAAGTGCTACAAAGTGGAACCAACTGGTCAAAAAAGCACTTCTTACAGAAAATACAAAGAAAATTCCCGCAAAACACTGATAATTTTTATAAATAACGATATTTTCAGCGATATGAGTTACAGGCAAATTTTACAGGAGACAATCTTTGCATATTACGGTTATGCTAAGTGGTTTACCCTTCTTGGAGTTCACTACCAATGACTAAGAAACGGAAAGGCATTTTCTATTATCTCTGTCTCCACGCATAAACGAGATCTTACTTTAAATTAAGATAACTTTAAGGAAAATATTATAGCCATTTCATGAATGCATCAAATAAATATTATTTTAAAATGAACATATAGTTAATAAAAAGGCGAAACTACTTTCTACATATATTTACCCTTCTAGGGATCTTAAAAATAAAACATACAATTTAAAATCAATTCAAAATTTTTAGAATTTGTCTCATTATAAGTAGATATGTATGAGGGTTGCTAAACTCATAAAATTCATATTTGGTGTGACTCCCAGTGTAATGTATAGCCTGTTCAATGAATAGCATCAGCCATCAGTCATAAAGACAGTGTAAGCTCACTCAAGTGCTATTAAAGAATATTTGTGATCCTTTTATGATTACTATACAGGAACGGACGTTAGAATAACTAGTATATGAATAAAGAAAATTTAATCATGTTTGGATAACTATATTAGACTGCCGTAACTTTACTAAATTATAAATATTTACATGCTCCGCTTTGCTTACATAGTTTCTGTCGTTATACATTGACTGTAAAATAATATTTTGGATGAGACTATATCTCAGTCGCTGACCTACTAATTGCTTGTGTACACGTACGGAACATATAGCCACAATCTTCTTCAATGAAGTATCAGAGCAATAACGGCGCTTATAAAACTTTAATTCATTGTAAATAATAATGCATGCAGTCTTAGTCCACTTTATGCATATAGTTGTTTATTTCTTGATTTTGTATTCCCTGGTATCATGACAAAAATTACTTTTATCCTTAAAAAGTAAAAAGATACTTTCATTGTATTTTCTTTATTAAGTGTGTTGATGACTATTTAGTACATCTTAGTGTTTCTTGGTGTCTCTTAGTGCTTCCTATTCATCTTAGTAGTTCTTAGCGGAATTTACCAGAACCGCCTGTCTTTGGATAGGCACCATCAGTGAAATAAAAAACGAAACCTTCATTCCGTTACAAATTGATCATTAAATGAAATATTAAAGAAGGTACCTGAAAAGAGGAAAAAAAAACAAATTTAGCGTGTCACATGAGTCTTACGTTCGGTATTTGTCCTTGCCAAATATGCCCTTCCCCATTTCACTGCAGGTACGGATTCCAATCTTGTATGACGTAAGTCGTTGACACCGATCAGATGATCGCTTGGCCATTTCAGTTAGGTCATGCAATCAACATAGGATGGACTCAAGTCACAATTATTTTACTATATCGTTTCTACATTTGTTTCGCAATACTGAACTTTCCACTGAGTCCAAATCCTAAGAAATGATATGTTAATCTTGAATACCTTCAACGATGAACCCACGGTTAAGTTCTTGCCATAGGTTGTCCGGCATATTTTTATACGTTCGGTATCACCGCCAAACTGAAAGAGGTAAACTATTCTAAAAGTAGACTGGGACAATATTCGTGGGAACTGAAACGGACGTAAGAAGTGCGACCTGAGTCCGAATATAATTCGTCGCCATTAAGAACTATATTCTGAAGTGCTTTCTTTTGGAGTTGGGGTTGGATTCAGAGTCTCCTCTGACTCCTTCCACCAGATGCTAAATAATTTGATATTTATGACATCCCAGCATACATGTCAAAGTATATAAATGGGGTGGAAAGGGTCAGAGGAAAGTCGGACCAGTAAAATTCAAAAGGTTTTATATTCATTTATCCAACCAAATTCAGTAATATGGGTTTCTTAAAGAAAAATAGGGGAGAATTTTGAGTCAGAGTAAGGAAATATCTTGGAGCATGGTCTTTCGTGTGTTGTATTTAGGGTGTACCTGTTTAGATTGTCGTTGTCATGTTTCCATTAGATCCATCCATAGGCTAGAGTTGTACTACAAAAGAGGATTGTAGTCCCCTCCTCTGGCATTAAACTTATTACTGGTTTCCTCGGCAATCGGGAAGGTTTGGAACGATCCTAGTTATGGACCGATATGTTTTGTTTTGTTTTGTTTTGTTTTTCCATGTGTGTCCTGTGAGATGTTTGTTGTAGACGTTGCATTGATTTGTATATATATCAGGGCCGGTTTTTCCTTACGGAACTAAACTTTCATTCATGCAAGTAAATCTCAGATCGCACATAGGTAGCATAAGAGAACTGCTATAATTGTATAAAGGTGGCATCACTGGCCGATGTGATATATACATTCCAAACGTATTTACTATTCATTACAGTATAAAGAATAAAGATTGGATTAGGTTTAATTTCCCTTTCATTAAATTCTCTGTACTGTAAGACCACAATCTGGAGAAGGAACATACACGCAATTCGATGTTCGTCTAACCTTGGAAAGAAATTGTATTGTATGCGCAGTGGGACCAGATGTTGATCGGTCTCGTTAGATCGGAGAATGTCTCAATGCACTCTCTCTCCCTCTCTCCCTCTCTCTCTCTCTCTCTCTCTCTCATATTGATACTTAAGTGATTGAATAAACATCACGTTTGACAGTCCGCAGGGAAGATAGAAGCGAATACTTCAATAACAGAGCTAGCGATAGACGCAAAGACAACGACCACAAATTGCACAAATTCAATTGGTAACATAGATCTCATATATTTAATCATTTTTAAGACATAGAAGGTAAATTCTGTACACAAAATTTAATACGTCGGTTAATTTTTAACTAATTAGCGAGACTCTGATTAGGATTGTTTCTGGCAAAGAACTGGTAATTAGAATAGCCCGATTTATATAAGTGGGCATGATTTTACTCTAAGTACAACCTAGGCGTTTCCGACGTGTTCCTGACGACGGTGAAGTTTCCAGTCGAGTCCTGTGCTTTCTTGTCACCATCGCACATGCATTAGTACGCAGGGAACATGGGTGTCGCCATGCTTGTGATATATTCCCAACTGGTTACTGAACAATTACAACAATGGAATCAAATTGTCTAATGAGTGTGTGTTCCGGTTCCCATTCGTTCCTAATATCCACAATATGCTGGCTGTTATAAACTGGTACCGTGGTGTCGTCAAGTGCATGGCTCCTTTGCCACCTGACGACTAACGAAAGTAGTGTGTTTTGTGCACATTATGTGTAAATAACTCTAACTCAAGTCAGGTCACATTTGACTTCCCATTTGCTACAGTGGATTCTGTTGGTTTTCACCTTGATTCATATCTTCATAACGCTGGAAGTAAGAAGACTGCACATAACTAATTGTGTTCATATCGACATTTTATATAAGAGTTTTATTCAGAGCAATGCGCTCAAAACTACTACAAAATCAATAAGAGCAGAAACTAACTTAATCTTTCAAGTTTTTAACATTTCAATAAGAGTGTGAAGACAAAATGTATGATCTGGGTTAAATAGCAGGGTCTGAATCTGACTTGATTAAATTTTTTAACATTACGAAACTCTAAAATGTTCAGAGGTCTATTTGTTCAGGTACAGATGTAAAATGTTTATTATAACATCTAATAATAGATTTATAAATATCAGCTGAGCTTGGACCCCTTTTCTTCTAATGTTATGGTCTAATTATTCCTTCATGCTAAACGTCAGGAATCAGACCAGTGTCAATATTATTTTGAAAAGCAAGCATATATTAGAATCAGCATATCACAGGTTCATTTTATAAATTCGTTTTATAGATTATTATGCGATGTTGTTTTTTATTCTTAAGATGTTTAATGCAGTTAATTCTTTTCGACGCATTAACTGCAGAATTAAGAAGTTCACAAATGTCACCTATTGTCATATTTGTATCATCTCCAGAACCATTTTTTCAATATTTTTTGCCAATATTCTTATTTTTAAAATGCAAAGAATAGTCCGAGTTAATTATTTTTTTTTTCTGCAAACTTTCTCAATAATTTCCAATATTTCCTTGTGTTATCAATTTTCAGTTTTATCATGTTTTGCGTTAAACTGTTTTATCTGTTTAGGAAATCATTTTTGAGGTAATTGTTTGGTTTATTTGTATTTTATTCATGCCTTTTCAAGATAAGTCCTACTTTTGTGTTTGGTTACAATTGTGTATTTTTCTTGCTTGGTGATAGTTTCTGCGTTCCTTTTGGCATTTAGCTCCAAAGCATTGTTTATTATTTTCGTTACATATATGATTGCTATTACTTGTGACCAAATCTTTTACAGCGGAGTTTTTAAATAATGATGCGATAGACGAATACAGCCTGTTGATGCCAAATTTATATATGTATTCGATATTATTCTATGCATCCCGTTTCGTCTTTAGTATCGCTTAAAGTTTACCGGTATCAGTGTAAGACACAGATTTTACAGCGTTAGTAGAGGGTATATAATAGTCAATAACTGAAGTATTTCTGAAAATTACAGAACAATTAAATATATGGTAGAATGGTATTCCTTTTCATGATTAAATGGTAATACACTAAGCATCCGAAAGAAGCAAAACCATCAAGTTTTGTTCAACTTAGCAAATAATTTAATTATTAAATTTAGAACATTAAAATTTAAGAGGAATTTACAGTATTAAGAATTTTAGCAAACATAATACTAACAAACCTCAAAAGAATCGTGTGTTCCGAAAGAATTCCAGAAACTCAAATGCACTGGTGTGCCAACAGCCCTGTTGTATCAGAATGGCATTGTCCAGAACTCGTTTGAATAAATTCACAATAGTCCCAGAATAATATTTTAGTCTAAATCACACCAAACTACCTATTTTTAGATCCTATGCAATCTACGGGCACTATTAATTCACCTGTATGCATAAATAATCTATCTAATATATTATTTACAGGTGATCACTACAATTTACAGTCATGAACAAAAACTATACGAAATATAGATATCATGTACCGAAAAGATGCACAAAAACTAGATATACATAACAATATATCCTTCAGTATTTTATCAGCATTATTGATTTGATTTCCCGGTCTAGTGTTACTCGTCTCAAAAGCATTCATCGAGAAATTTCTTGGTGACACTGATAAATGCAGTGTATTCCTCACCGAAATTGACGTGTTTGGGAAGGAATTAATCTGTTTCTAAATAGTCAATTACGTTCTGGGTTCTGACATTAAGGTCACCAATTAAAATCGTAGTTTTCCCAAGCACACTTGTTACCAATTTTGGATGCAAACATGCCAGCTTTTTCTTTAGTAAAATATACAACTTTTATGTGATGGAGGAACATAATGGTCCACAAAATGCAATTATTAGTCAATCTGAAAACCAGTTTTGTTGACCTGAAATACAAGTATGTAATCTGAATCAGATTTAATAATTCTCACAAATGGAGCAATATAATTCTTTGCAAAAGCGCCCAACCGGCCATTGGAGAGGTAATATCTTTGTTCAACCAAAAGTATATCAACGTAACGGATTTGTATCAACATTTATGTTTAGGTTCTGCTGCTTCTTTCGACAATATTGCTCCAAGATCCTTTCCCACAGCATTCTCGATACAATGGTCATCTGATGCATGTCGACATCACTTTCCACACTGAAGCTTTGAGATTGGACGTTTATAATTTAAACGACTCCAGTTGCTACAAATTCTGGTTTGTCGTAAATATCCTTACCGCTAACATTCCTCGTTACAACACTTATTTCCGTGACTCGGCTGGCTTATATGCCTTTCTACTTTATCTTGCACAGGTAGTTACCAAAGCACCTGTTAGATAATGTTCTGCAGTCTAACGATTTGTTACTAGTCTGGAAGGGCAGTTGTGCCTGTTTTACAGTCCACAGGTAATTCCGCCGGAAACTGGGAGGAAACGTTTGATTACGGTTTTTGTTCACTATGCAACGATTAAGAGCATCTGCAATTTCTTCAATTTAATCACGACTAATGAAAAATTACTTGGTTCCGTTTATGTCTCCAACTCGATTTAGGTCTTGACTACACCTTATTATTAGACCTCTAATGTGTGACTTCCAAGTAAGGTATTCATGGAGCAACATTCCTAGGAAATGTGATTATTTAGCAAATAATATGGAGGCGCTTGAAGGAGACGTATTGGGTATGGTTTTCCCTTTTACTGAATGAAGAAAACAGCATTCCTACCGTTTTGTTAGTAGATATTTTTTTGCCACATTTGTCTGCTCATTTGCACTTAGACTTGTTTGTAATTTGCTGATAGAGGTATATCTTTTAGGGTCTCTTGATTTCCATATTCCGCTGTCATCAGCGAATTGTGATAGATAAATTGTTGTGATATTGACAGACTTTCCTGAGTCATTAATCATGACGTTGAATAGAGTGGGGATTAGGACACTCCCTTTGGGGGTGTCATTGTCTAATTTGTAAGTATCTCCTATTCTGGTTTTAATAATGTCTTCCGGTTAGGAAATGGGATATCCAGCGCTGCATCCGGACTGTTGTTCCATATTGATTCAATTTTGGGATATTGCCATGGATCCAAACTAGGTCAAAAGCCTTTTCTATGTCAGTGAAGATTGCAATTAGGCTCCTACCGTTGAATGCGAGTTTGGTGCTGGATTCCAGTCCATCAGCTGATCTATGGCTGACCTCTTTTTTCTGAATCCACTTTGGTTCTGGAAGACAATGTGGTATTTTATTCGATTGTTTATCGAAATTTCCATTATTTTAATATTTTCTGATCAGTGAACAACTGCGGCCATTTACTTTCAAGGTTAGTCTGATGATTCTGAAATTCCATGATGTGGTTGCTATTACTGCTCATCCTTGCGAAATATTTAGAGATCATGTTCTCTTTATCTTGTCATTGATCCCTCCTGGGAATTTTGGTGATGTTGGGGCTGCTTTACCCCTTATTGCTTTCACTTAATCCAGACCTGTTTTGCAGATATATATACTTATATAGCAATATATATATATACTTCTTATATATATATATATATACTTATATATATATATATATATATATACTACTATACTATACTATATATATATATATATATATATATATATATATATATATATATATATATATATAGGGTCATATATATTATATCGGTTCAAGGTGGTTTCTCCATTATTAATGCTAATGAGTTTTCATTTCGTAGAGGTTGTATTATTATCGGTATTTGCGTCCTTTACCTGTGTGATGTTGGGGAATTTATCATGTACATAGATAGCAAGTCCTCTCCCTTTCTCCCATTCCTCAGGTGCCAGAAGTACTCTCTGTTATATCCAGCAATTTTGGGGATGAATTTGGTTTTATTGCATAAGTTATGTTCTTGGAGACAGAATACGTCGGGCTATTTGGCTGCACGGCCTAGCTCTATAATCTGTTCCGAGTGGTTCTTGATTAACCTCGACAGTTCCAAAGCCATATAAAAATCATTTATATATATTATGGCCTTATGTATCAATTATTTACAAATACACTATGCAACAACAAACACATACAACCAAATATCAAACCTACCAAACACACTATCATTCAAGAAATAGCATGAGGTG
The DNA here is from genome assembly GCA_016617855.1 of Megalonaias nervosa. Taxonomy (NCBI): domain Eukaryota; kingdom Metazoa; phylum Mollusca; class Bivalvia; order Unionida; family Unionidae; genus Megalonaias; species Megalonaias nervosa. Next base: position 12,138 of record JAECUM010031470.1, on the reverse strand, counting down.
TTCATAGACACACATCTAAAACCTCACATACAAACACACAATATAATAGATGGCTATTTTCGAAAGGCAAAACAGACACAAACACACACACTCATAAAACACTTGAAAATTGATTAGTCTCTTTTCTAGAGAACTGGGTAGCCCTGAAAATGGTCCTTTTTTTGGTTAACGTCTGCGGTGATTGTCATGTCTTACTGCACTTTTTCCCACTGGATACGGCCTGTTTCTACGGAAAAGGAGAACTCATTCTTTTCCACTGTACAATCAACAAATCCTCTCTCTTGCCCCTGAATGTGCTCTTGCTGTTATGTTGTTTCTGTTGTCTATATTTCTCTATCCACTTTTACTTTTCTTGCTTCTCTTCCTCGTGGAAGATTCTTACATGAGGTCTTGAGCCATTTGTAATATCCTGCGATTTGCTATTTCTTCCGGGTTCTGAATCCGGTTCTGCCTGACACGATGCAAATGCACCTGAGCCTCTTTCAGCTTGGATAATTTTGAAGGCATGTTTATTTGTTGACGAGTCAGCAAAGGTTGGTCAGGTTTTCCTTTTTTCTTTTTCCTTTGACTAGAGTCGCTTCCGTCAGCAAGGCACGCGAGACTAGTTAGTGTCCACATAGTAAGCAAATTAATTTATCGTGAGGGATTGAACCGGAGCCACACCTGACACTCGTTAATACATACAACGTATGCTACTTAATTTGTCAGATGATGGTCAATTAAGTCCTAATCAGACTGTGTGGCTTGTTGCGAAGAGACACTCCCATTATAATTCAATGTGTGTCTTTGCAATAGGAGAGGTCAGGTGTGCGTGGACACAACCTTTACCCCTGTTCCATGCATACACACTCATCAGAGCAACTGATTAATGGACGAGTGGCATGCGGCCCACACACTCGTCTTTGCTTAATCCGAGTTAGGGAAGGGAGGCTGTTCAGAAGACTCCAAGCGTCATCTTGAGATCTGTAATGCCAAAGTGTGCTATGATCAAATCATGACCAGTAACTAAATCGCGCTTTTACCTATTGATAATGTTGTGTTAGCCACATTCTTAATTCGAGTCACCCTTATATATGGGTGTTGACGTTCCTATATAAAATTTGGTGTACTTAGCTTGCCTATTGTTTTCTAAAACAAGTTGGAAAAAATGAGTCAGGTAGTAATTTTGAATGGTCTTTAAAGAGTCAAATTAGTTTCTTTCCAGTATTATCGAGTGCGGTTTCCAAGCGAAACTAGAACCCATCAGAAATGAGGAATTTGAATAGTAATAGCCTTTGAAAGGGCCGTTAGGACGGCAGATTAACGGTTCTGCAGGAGAAAAGGTCAGGTTTCATCATGGCCTTGAATCTTTTACAAGTCGATTTAGCTGTTTTTTCTAAAGCTTTCTGGTGAAATTGTTTAAAACTTTGAAAATCTTGACCGTATCGGTGCGATTTGTTTCTGTTTCCGACAAATTGGTGCTATTCATCAACGATAGCAGTTCGTGTTGTAACAGTGACATCTCGGTCAGATTAGAATGGGGAGGCAAATGAGGGGTCCGTTGTCCTCGCCAACGATGAAATTCCATGTTTCGTTTGTGGGGCACTAAAGTCTTTTAGAAATTGTCCAAAACGTCTACCAATCATAGGAGTGGCCATTTCTTGTATCAAGATTCCTAGGCCTCAAGGTAAACTTCCTCCGCGTTGCACCAGCATCTTCTACTTTTTGAATGATCGGTACTTTCTTTATGACCATTTGGCAAAGAACATTTCCATGCTCTCTTAAGCGTTCTTTCTGGTATTTGTACAAAGGTATAATTTCGTTTAAGACATTGAAACAACATTCACTCAAGGAATCAATGATTTCTTTCGGTACTGTTTGATGGAGCTTTTTCGCACGAGTGGTTGGACTTTCGACAGTACTGACAACAAGTCCCAATGTTTGCCTAAACTAGGAGACAGTCCTTTCCATTTTCTTTTTCATAGCTGCAGAGTGGTGGTGATGTGCATTTCCTATGGGTGACATCTTTTTTGTTCATGAGAAAAAAAAAACAACGAAAAACTACTGAAGCGAACCGTTTGTTCGTTTAGTCATTTTTTACTGGAAGCGTCTCCACTACTTTTCAGTATGTCGTATAATCTTCATGATGGGTATCACTCGACGTTTAGGGGTTTGCAACTGACTAGTTGTGACAATTCTTGCTAGAATAAATCCAGTCAACTATGTAACACTCAAGAGGTCGTCGCCGTAGAAGTTCCTTTATAAACGGATTTCCGGGTTTTCATCCAATTGGGAATTACGTGTGACAAATTGAGTTTGGTTAGCTTCACCTGCGACTGCGAAGTGGAAGATGCTGCTGGAAACACGGTCACCGAGGTTCGTGGTGTGGGTAGCAAGGTTGTATCCAGGCAGCACTACTTCTCGTTCTGGAAGAAGATTTTTCCTTAGGGCTTTTCTATTTCTTGGGACTTGTATTTTTCTGATAATGTGACATGATCATGCCACTTCTTTCCTTCTTGTAACGTCTTTTGGGAGAGTCTTTAGCATCCCACTGCAAGACAAATGAATATTACAACTCCAAGAGAACCCGCTACCTCCAGGTTTCAATATCATTTGGTTTTGTTTTGTTTTGTTCTTTCGCTTGAGTATTGATTCTGGGATCTGCCAGATGCGACAAGGCCACTTTACGTTTGTCAAGAAAAGGTTTGGTTTCATGAGGGATGTGAATGATACTTTGAAGTAACTGATACGCTTTCAATATCAATCATCGAATGACTGGCTTCTAACACGCGAGCATGCACTAATGGATTTTTTTGCTACTGATCTCATATAGGTTTGAATCAATTTGTCTGGAGGAAGTTGAGTGGTGGACTGAAACAAACGTCTTCACTTTCGCTTTACAAGCACAGCATCACTTTCTATTGTGGTAGTAGTATTATTAGCACAGTAGTGACATTGTTGTGCTGAATCGATGATGACGCATGGTACAGCATCGAAGCAATCCCAAACGCCAGAAGCATTAATGTGTTTATCATTGAAAATGAACCACTCGTTTGCTTGTGCCTGTGTGACTTAATTCTTATTTCTAGCCCCAGAGTTTGTACAGGAGGACGAATTTGGAAATGCCATCGTTGCTGCCTACGTGACAGCGCACGTTGAATGCTATTAGAGGACTGATTCTATTGAAACTTTTCAAATGGTTAGATATTGAAAAATACCCGAGATTCAGAATATTTTGGATACAGATATTTCTACTTACGAAGTGACAAAACTACAAAGAATTCCAAATTAAGACTTAGCGGATTACATAAGACGTTTACAAGAACCAGTATTGTTCCTATGTGACGTGTGTTGGGTGGGATGTCAAACTTATAAGTGAAAAGACAAACGCAAACTCATTCATCCATTTCTTTATAAAACTATTTTCCAAATCATACGAAGACTGATTCTTGGAAGATACTACTTCTATCACCAATATAAACGTAGAGATAAAAGCTTACTACCATGCCATACCATTATCAGCAGTGATGCAACAGAATCCGTGGAAAGAAGTCAGTGATCATTATTCAGTCCTTGGAGATTTACCAAAACCTTTTATAAGAAACGTTTTCTTTGAATTTCGGAGGCCATGTGCTGTACATGTTAGTGACTACGTTTTTGGCATTTCATTTTCCAACAGATCCTGTGTGGACTATTTCCGAAAAGAACCTACAAAGACATCATGATTGTTCTTTTAAATGTGCACGAGACATTTATTCTGATAAACCTGTTGCGCTTTTTTATAGATACAACTCATCCTAAAAGATTCCTAACTCTTTATCGACTTTGGATGCTTACGAAGATATATGTAGCGTGTGACCTACACCCTACAGGAAAGATGTTCGTGACTGGGAAAGCCTTTTGTAATTGATCCCAGAAAAGAATGGATTTCAAACGTCAAGTAAAAAATGTTACATTCAATCCCTTGTTAACCACTGTTGTAGAAAACCCGACACAGGAAAAACCAATTCAGGACAGCACTACCTTTGCAAACATCGACTCGAACGAAAAGCCATTCTGAGAGGAAACATTAAAGACTGTCAATAGTGTAGAGACTCAAAAAACATTATAGAGTGTCCCTATAATTTTTAGGACACCAAACCGTTAGGAACTCCTGGGCAGACTTCGTTTACAGGTCCCGTCGACATAATGCAATATAAAAACCTCCTACACTTCTTGTCTGTTTGATTTGTGCCCTGTACGGCATCAGTCGCTAAAAAATCCACAAGCGCGTGCTCGTGTGTTAGAAGCCAGTCTCATAGACGTCAAACGATGGTTTACGATGACACCACGTCAATAACTTCAATGTATCATTCAAAACTTTCGTCAAACTTAAGGTAATTTTGAAAAACATAAGGTAGAGTTGTTGCAACTGTCACATCCCTCGATAGTCAAACCAAAAAGCAAATCAGTTTGTATACCGGTCATAGAAACTCTTTAAGAGGCGTCATTATTAGTTCCATCCTAAAATGGGATCGTAATGCCTCAGCAACCACTCCCAAAAACAACTCCCCCCAAATACGTTCCAAGTGGAAATCGAGAGGCTGGACTAGGATACATCCCCAGAGAAAGAAAAGGACCAAGAAAACGAAAAGTCGGAAGAAACCAGCTTCTGCCCGAAAGAGAGGTAGTGCTGCTTGGATGCAACACTACTAACCAACCCGTTACTTGTGATAGCGGTCAAACCGATTTGACAAGCCTCTTTCCGAATTTGATATGAAAATGGAAACCCGTTTCTAAAGCAACTTCTCCTCCACCGAAAACTATTCTTCCTGTTTATCTGTAGTTCCGAAAGGTGATCAAACCTAAGGCCAAGAGTTACAACATGAAATACAATCGTTGATTGATCGCACTGATTTGTCAAAATCGGAAAATCACAACGGACGGCCATTCGTTTAACTTTTCAACTCTTTCTACAAGCTTTAGACGAAACAGCTAAACCGACTCTAAAAGAATTCTAGGCCATGATGAAACTCCAATTGCCACCACCCCACTCCAGTGACCATGACAGAAGCAGCCGTATGGATGCGGGAGGACAAAGACGCACGAGAAGTGTTTCAAACACTACAGGCTCGCATAACAAGTAAGATTGTTGCGTCCTTTTTGACCCCTTTCCCCACTTTCCAATGAGAAGAACTCAAAGCTTGGGTTAGAAAAATGACTGAAACCAGTTCTTCGGCAGAAGAGTGAAAGAAGAATCAAAATCAGAAATGAAAAATGAAAGCTAGAAAAATGTGATCCCTTTGCCACAACCACTCCTGCTCCTTAGGCGCGTTGGACACGTCAAGCAGTTTCCAAACTCCACGAAAGCAAGAGCAGTATCAATGAATAGTGGGTGACTGATTGAAGAGTCCTGATGAAAAATATTTTAATCAGCATTTGCTACAATCCTACAGGTTATGTAGGAGTTAAAAATTATATCGTGCTGCAAAACACAACTGAAAAATGTACGATAACCCCAGATGCAAAGATTTATGCCAGAACAATAACAACACGTTACACAAACCCATTCGATGAAACTTTTCCAAAATTGGAACTAAAGTAGAGAGCATCGATCATCAACGGCAAGCTGATTTAGCCGATGTCTTTCCATTAGCCTTCTACAATCGCTGCTACAAATATTTGTTTTGTATCATCGACATCTTTTACAAATTTGCCTCGGTCGTACGTTTGCCTTACAAAACGTACTCCGAGTTCATGCGAGCCTTAAAGCTGGTATTTAAACAAAGTGGTCGTCATCCTCTCCTGTAACAAACAGGCAAAGGCACCGAATTTCTGAACAAAACTTTCCAAAAAAGAATAAAGATATCCGTTTTTCACCATGAGAATCCCGAAACCAAAGCCAGCATCATGGAACGTTGACAAAGCATTTTAAACGAACGCAATTGGAAATATTTTACGCGTCAACACACCCTCAAGTACATCGACATCTTAACACGTCTGGTCAATGCTTACAACCAATCTTACCATCAGAGCACCAGATGTGCCCCCCAAAAAGTGACAACGAAATGGCTGTGTTAGAGCGACCCTTTCATACTTCCCTTTTGTCTGTAAAAAAGCATGAGCCGCTTACAACAGTAGATGGGTGTACCCAAAACCAAACGCACCTTCGAGAAAACATAATTTAAAGAACTGGACCATCAAATAGTTTCATGTCACTGGACGAACGCTTGGCCGTCATCACCCCGTCTGTAAATTGGAATACATGAACGGCGAAATGTTAAAAGGAACTTTCTACTTGCCCGAGTTACAACGAGCGACCAAAAAAGAAGACAATGTCTACAACATGAAAAACATTCTATATCGAAGAACCCGAGAAGGATGCAAAAGCCGAGTAATAGAATGGAACGTACGTTGGAAAGGATATCCTCTGAGTTTTCATTCTAGGATCCACTATAAGAAGTGACCATCATGCCATTCAACACAGCAGCAGTAGCGACCGTTCCTTCTCAGCGTTCTTCTCTTTCACATCTACAAAAGCAACCCCTGTGGGTGTGGTGCGGGCAACATGTGTCTAAAGGACATGGTCGAACGTGATAACGGAAATCCTCCAGAGCTTATAAACACGTTGCGAGAGAGAATAGGAAACGAACAGCACAGAATTGTACGTCTTCCAATTTAAACAGAAAATGTTGCAAGAAAGTCAGAACTGGATGTGTTTGCCATGCCTCCAAATATGATGACGATGCAAGAGTCCCAGTGGGTAGAATACTATCCCAGTTCGTCTTTCGTTGGCAAAGATCAAATCGAATTTGAAATCAAAGGGAGAGACCGAAGTTACTTGTACGTGAATGTCAGAGTTCTCGATATGGACAACAGTCCTGTGGATGATGAGAAAGATGCGCCTGTCAACAATTCCATGCATTCATTTTTCAGAGGAGTGGACTGTACTTGAATTATATATTAGTTTTCATCGGCATGGATACTTACACTTAACCAAGCTTAAACAGAAAATCTCATGACGTACGTAGAAGAAGTCAGGAACACGCATCTGGATGTTAGCATGCTATGAAAGCTTGATACAACATGTAATTTCGACGACATAGCGTTCAAAGAGACATCGGCAAAGGCTACAATGATGATTTCAACGACCGTCGAAACAAAATTAAAGATGAGTGCAGTTTCGAAATCATGGATAGTTTGCATTTACACATGTGCTTGCAAGTCAAGTATCTGTTGAACGGAGTGAATGTCCGCCTGAGACTAAATCGAAGCAGTGACGATCTTCATTTGATGGCTTATGTTGCCAATTACAAAACCATAATTCATGAAGTCAGACTGCTTGAGTCGTGTAGAAGTGTTACCTAAAGTTGAAAACAACATGTGTCGGACTTTGGGAAGAACGAACGCGAAGTATCCGATACCACGATTCGAAGTCAAAACCTTCATCATTTCCAAGGAAATTCGCTCCAAGACCGAAGATCATATCTTCCAAGGACAGTTACCCAAACGTATAACCTGTGGCATCATCAGCAGAGAAGCCCTCCATGGAGCTATCACTCAAAATCCTTTTCAATTTAAGAACTACGAAGTATCCAAGATCGAAATCAGTCAAGATGTCCAGACTTTGTGTACCAGACCCTTCAGGGCTACCCAAATCTCAAAAAAAGAGAATAATCAATTGACGAAAATATATTTGCTTGTATGTTAGTGTGTTGACGTGTATGCATGTGTATGTATGTATGTGTGTCTTTTTACTCTAGCTATAAACCATCGTCCCTATTCTAGTTTGCGTGTATGTTTGTATGTAAGGGTTTAGCAGTTTGTCTATAAACACTATATACTCTTGCTTGTATGATAGTGAGCGCTTGATGGAATTAGTGTATGGTTGTATCTATTTGGTGTAGTATAGTGTATTTGAATGTAAAAGTGAAGAGTGTGTTTCTTTAAGGTCAGCGAAGTAAATGTTTTCAATGTTAGGGTCTTGTGCATGATGTGCTTTGTAGTTTTTGTGAGGGTTGTTGTCCATCATGTCCGTTTTTCAGGCATATAAAGCGGAGAGTTAGCCGGTCTGGCTACTCATCGTCGTCGTGTCAACACTGAAAAATGAGCATGCTACAGAAACTATTAAAGGTTCAGATGCACCTGGAATATGATCGTTGCCTCCTACACGTGCTGGCCATGGATGCAAAACATGACGCTGAGAAGATGGAAGAAGATGAAGAAAGGAAAGAAAAGGAAAAGAAAACGACAATACCGCTTCATCTCATAACACGACTTATATGAGAGGTGAAGCCTGTGATAATGACACCGCCACCACAGCGCCAAAAACCATAACAAAGGGTTGCTGTCCATCAAATAAAAAAGTAGGACCTGGGGTTGGAGAGACAGTGTCAAGAGTGGGAGCCACAGCGACTACAACCACTAACACCACAACATCCACAAACAAAGCGGCTTATTCAGAGGGAAAGAGTCTTCAGAGTCCCTCAAACGCAGGATTTGAGCGCTGAAGCCGACCATCCACCCTCTGTACTCCCACTCTTGACCGTGGCTTCGGAGAGTGACTGGTGTCGCTGATTTGTGTGTGTCTCGGCCTGAGAAGTGCGAACATTATCTAGGTGCACTGGAGCAAGAAAAGGAAACTTTCCGAGCCAACATATCTCTAGGAAAAGGGACTGATCAAATTGACGAAGAATCATGGTGTATGGATTTGATTGTGTGATTGTCTTTTTTCACCTAAAATAAAACCCATCTTCCAACTCTAATGTGTGTTTGTATATGAGAGTTTAGAAATGTGACTCTACTTTGCTTGTGTAATAGTGTGTGATTTACTTTGCTTGTGTAATAGTGTGTGATTCGTAGATTTGGTGATTGCATATGATTCTTTGACTGTGGAGTTTAGTGTATTTTGTTTGCAATAGTGCGTTACTATGTAACAGTGTGTTGGCATATAAAAAGATTAAAATAGAGTTTCTTTTCGGTATTTTTAATGTTTGTATGCGATATGTAGTTTTTGTTAGGGGATGTTTTCATTCATGTCGGTTTTTCGGGCATATAAAGCAAAGTGTTTCCTAGTCCGGCGTCGTTCAGGCGAGGGTGTGAAAATAGTGAGCACACGCATTCAGAGATGGTAGTAAGTAGATTAAATAACTAAGGCGTCATTGAGGCCACCAGCAACTGATATTATCCCGACTACACCACTAAGGGCCATAGGCAAATCTCTAGCTACTAGCTGGAGCTTGAGAGCCGTGGTCATGCACACAACACTTTCATTAGTGTGGGATGTACCAAATGTGCCTATTGAAGATAATGGTACTTCAGGGCGTTGGATGAATGCAAAAGCGAGGAAAAGGAAAAGGAGCATGGAGAGGAGGACGGCAATCTTACAACAGGTACCTGACCACTCTACAAACGCAGTAGTAAATCCAGGTTATACACAGAATATGACAGCCCGTAGCCAACCCGTCGATCAGTCGTGTAGCACTACATCCACCCCTCCAAGTATACGGCAAGAAGCAGCACACAGAACAGTCGGCAAAGAACTACAGAAAATTATTAGTCCTGTACAATTGCCAGGTACCACCGCCAACAGTGAGGTTGGACTTACAGATAAAGAACAACCACATGAAGTTTGGGCAATGGAAGTTCAAGAGGAGGGAGTAAAGGAGGAGGATGGCGACCTTGAGAGACAGAGGCTGTTGGACCTTGAACTTCAGGAGACCTTTATCGACTCCAAGAAAGCTGGTCACTTCCTAAGCGCTGTCAAATATTTGGTTTAGGGGACCATGAAGACAGGAAAGCCACGACCACAGCAGATTTATGCTCTATTACTACACACAATGAATGAGCAACATCCAATGTCGACCTTGGTGGAAGCTGTAGAATATCCCAATGAGATTCTTTGGTTTCAGGCATTCTTGGTACTGCAGTATGAAGAGACTCGGGCCGCGGCGGAGTTGTGGTAAGAGAACAACGCAACACTTTCATCCTGTTGACATAACAGCACTTTTTAGAGCTCTAATCAAAATTGCCTCTTAGAGAGTCCGGTTTGGCTTGGAATCCCGTTTGATTAGCGAAGAATAATATAGTCGCGGTTTGTTCTGGGACAGGTAATCACAAATCTGTGTATGTCAATAAACTCGTGATATCATTTCACTTGAAAAGATCATCGCTTCTGTAGAACATGCTGATGTTGTCCATAAGCAATCTATTCAATTTTATTTTATTCCTACATTATTAGCATTTCTGTTGACTTTCATAAAAACACTTAAACACCACACTGCACGTTCATGATATTCAGGATTTAGCTTTGGTATTGCTAACTTTAAGCTCCTGTTCGGGTTAAATGTTACTATGCAATGTATGTGACACATTGAATTGTTAGACTGATGTATTCTTATACCCTTGGAATCCTCAGTCACTTGTTCTGTATTGAGCAAATGCTGCGAACTTAACCATTTTTGAGCTAGAATGTGTCGCATTGAAATGGTAATAAATATGTGCACGTATTTCATTTAATCAGTAGAAGGTTATTACCATCAGGTTAATAATTGACTTAACTTACCTAAAATCATTTGGTTTAGGTTCTCTCCGTTTTTGCAAAATTTTATATTATTTCCTGGACGAGTAGAAGCGTTTTATCCAGATTGTTTAAGTTATGCGTCAACAAACCTTCATCTATCAAACTTTAATTAAAGCAGTGCATTATCTTTCCTCCATTTTCATCAAATGCTGGAATTCATTTTCCTTGTGCAATTCTTTCTTCATCAGTACCATCTGGATACAATATCTCGAAAAAGATAGTTAAATCGTGTATATGCTAGATCATTAGCTTTTGCCCATCCATTTCTGACTGATTTGTTCCCACCACTATTTTGTTGTACTCAAACGTTAATAAATGACACTGTTGCTGCTCTTTATTATAAGCAGTGAACTAGGACAATAATGTCATGTTTTTCTTTTCATTCCAATTGCAAAAACGTTGTTCACTTTAAGTTGCTACGAATGTGTTTCGCTTGCAGTAAAGACTACTTTCGTATTATTTTTAATATCTAATGACTAAGTAATACATTGGATGTTGGCTATGAATCTAATAAAGATTGTATTTTTATTAATATAAGATCTTCAATAATATACGTTAGAATTGTAAAAAGACTTATGTATTATCTGCTTTTCGGATTCGTAGAAAAAAAATATGTGGCATTTATTTAGTGGAACTTAAGTTCATAACATTGTAATGTGGCATAGATTATTAGGTAACTGTTAACTAAGTTTCGTACATTAACGCCTCTGCCAATCCTATCATACGTGCAAATGTTTGATTTGTATTAACAAGTGAAATTGCACGATGATCCTTAAGTTAAAACAATATCAGCAGCACGAACTAATAAAGCAATAAATCCTTAAAAAAGTTTATTGTTCACATCAAATTGCTTTTATGTCATTATTGAATTCCATTTTGCAATGTTATAATTCTATCAATTTAATCAATTCAGCTTTTATTTTATCTATGCTATTATTAATTTCGTTTTTACAACTAATGTAAACTTGTGTTCCAAAACCAATTCAATCCTTTGTCGCTCGTGTCTCCGTTTGTATATCTAGTTCATATTTGTATCTCCTACACTGTTGCTTTGAACATATTTTCATCAACAATTTATTTTTAATCTATTTATTCTCAGCGTGTAGGTTGTATTACATATCGATGAATTTAAGATACTTTATTGTTTATCACTCAAAGATGCAGTAAACAGACGGAATGATGCTTCATTTCATTATTTGAATCTCCCTGTAAAAGCTGAAACTGTGTAAAGTGTTACCGAATTGAGGGTGATGTTTGTTTTCTTAATGCACTCTCCGAAGCATGTTTCGCTCTTTATGCTATATTCGATTGTTATAATTATTGTTGGATATTAGTTACTGATCTTTCGTATGCTTTGCTTTTCCCTTACTCACTGCAAGCCTTGCGCAGCCATAGAAAAGGCATTGAATCTCAATCTGGACGATCGTGTAAATCAAGACTATTCTTTTCTTTAATTCTTCTCAATACGCGTTTGTAGGTCTAATACTTTGCTACCTGTTTCACTAACACTCTTCAATAGCAGTCAAACTGTGGTGATCATTTGCTCTCACTTCCTTGATATCGTTAAAGCTATTGTCGTTTTGTTTCCAAAATGTGTA
>JAECUM010031469.1:0-31305 GCA_016617855.1 Megalonaias nervosa | reverse complement strand
AAAATTCCCTGACAGGATCCCTTTTTGGATAAATCCAGTAAATTCTGTATCACTACCGATTTCTTTTGGACTTTGATCTTGGGGAGATTAATTTTTAACGGCTGCCTCTGCGACTAAAGTAGAGGTCGTCGCCGGAGGAAAATTTCTTTGAGAAATTCCATTTTTTTCATCAAATTGGGAAAGACGGGTGTCATATCGGATTTGTCTGGCATCACGAGCAACGGTGAAGTGGAACAAGTTGATGTAGACGCTGTCAGAGAGGGTCCTGGTTTGGGGAAGTAAGGTTGCGTCTGGGCAGAAATCCCTCTTTTCTGGTAGAAACTTTTTCTTGGGATGTGACCGGATAGTACCATTCTCTTTCTTCTTGGAACGTCTTTGTGGAGAGGCTTTTCTTGGCGTGGCTGCTGAGGCATTTAGGCATTTGGATCCCATTTGAAGAGGGAGCAAATGATGACTTCCAAGAAAACCGTTATCTCCAAAATGATATGCTTTTTGGTTTTAGTATCGATTCTTGATCTGCCAGTTGCGACAAGGAAACGTTGTGTTTGTCAAAAATGCGTTTGGTTTGTTGGAGCATGCAAACAAATACCTTTAGGTAATTTACGTGCATTCCCCGGAAGCTATCGTAGTACTTCTTTGAGACTGTCGTCTAATACACGTGTATACACTTGTGGATCTTTTCGCGACTGATGCCGTACAGAGCACGAATCAGTTTGTTTGAAGGATGGGATTGAAAGGAAGTCATGTCCGCGGTTTGTGAGACAGACAAGAAGTATCGGAGATTTTTATATTTTTTTTAAACCCACGGGGACGTGTAAACGACTGTCTCACTGAATTTGAGTCCCTCGTTTGCATTTGTCTGTGTGAAATTATTCATCTTTCTAGCTCTATATTTCTCCTCGTAATTGAAGTGTCAGTCTTGGAAGTCTTCCAAGTTATATACCTGGCAATATCAGCGTGTCCGTACAGTAAAGTGAAGTAATTTGGAAGTTTACTCTCTTCCAGTACAAGATCTGATAATTTATTTCTAAAGGGCGACAGATGATTTGGTGAGTTGGTAACTGTGCAATATTGTGCGGCTCCTAGGTGGCCACACTAAACTGTTTATCTTCTCCAGACTCCAGACACCAAAGTTCACAACATGACTCGTTTGATGATTCAGCGTCAATCCTTTGACTTTGCAATCGGTGTGCAGTTCTCCTAGAAGTTCAGAAACAATTGTTCACGAGAAATTGTGAGTCATCAGCTTGGCATAGCGATGGCAGTTTCTGTAACGTTCAATGTCCTCTTGATTCCACGTGTCGTCATTAGGGTCTAAGATCCATCGGGCGAAATCGGGAAGGATGTTAGGTCTTCGAAAGATTATATTCGTCCTCCTGGAATCTTGCTACAGTGGGCGCATTGATAAAAGAAATTAGGAACGTGAATGCAAGTCTCTTGCATACATTCAAAGTAAAAACAAAATGAAATTCCCTTTCTTCTTTTCATTCTCCTGTCTCGATTTGTATTTGTGAATGTAGCATTGATGTTTCAAGTCTATGATTTGGTGAGAAATATGATGTTACTTCTTCCCTCGACAAACGTGAGTCTTAGCGTTATTAATGCTTATGAGTTGTCCGCAAGTACAGCACAATCTGTGGAGTTGGCAAGCACGTTTCTGCTGTGAACCTTGTGTCATGAGTGTTGTGGGCAACAGGTAGGGCTGCAAAAGTTCGCTGGCAAGGAGGGCAATTAATTCGTTATTGTCCTTCGGAAAGGCAGGCATAAAGAACCCGACATTTCTGTCGCAATGAATGTGTTGCTCCCGATTGGCACACGACTTTCCCACAGTAGTATCTGTAAACGAGGAATCCGGTGATACTGGTAATGACTTCGAAATGTTCTTCGTGACGGTAGACGTGAATGTATTTACCGCCTGGGAAATCGTCGCCAAGAAACACCAGAGGTCAGCGCACCACTTTGAGGGTGCACTTTTAACGTGTAGCGTGAAGCCAAGACTTCATGCAGACTGCGCATTTCAGGTATGCCATAGACCGTCTCTTGTTATATGAGAGCTTGCTTTAACAGGAGTTATGCTTCTCTTCGTTGTTTGGCTCGGTCCGATTTTCGAATGCTCTCACAGACGGTTTTCATTCTGTCGTGTTGTTCTTGTCGGCAGAAGTCCACCCCAAGACGACGGCTTAGGTTAAACAAATCTGGTCATCGTCATTGTTAATTTGAACCATGCTTTGTTTGGCGCTGAGAAGTTCGTTAAGCAATAACACTTTTCTGCGTCCTCCACTATTTGGAGGGGAAACGTTGGTCATGTAAAGTGTTGCTTTGCCTTCGGTGATGTGAAACTTGTCGTTGGATTGTTGAACGTGTTGAATCTTGTCGATGAGTTTGGAAGGTGTCAGTTCCGCTGTGCTGCTAAAGTGGATTAATACGGGTGACTTCAAATTGTCGTGGTAAATGGAAAATCTCAAACGATCGTATTCTTTGGCTTGACATCGTCGTTTCAATGTGATTACAAGGAATCTCATAAATCGGTGATGAAACCTTCTGCGTTCTCCAGCGGTCCTTTGGACTTGAAATCTTTGAAGCTCACCGTGTAAGTGTAAGATGTAGCACTAAAATGTCTGGTGGAAGGTTTTCCGTCTCTCGAATGTGGTAATACTTTTCGGGTGATACTTGTCGACTTTCGTTGGAGGTACACTCTTTCGGTCTGGGGCTAGACGTGGAAGGTGTTGATTCAGGCTCACGCATGTCGTCTTCGAAATCGCAGGCATGGATTTAAGCCAACAAATACTCTCGTATGCTAGGCGTTATGTCATGTCGTGCGATCGTTTCGTCTTGATTATAAAATTGCAAATGACTAGATTCTACACCCAACGGAGCATATATATATATATATAAGGTTAGTGAATGTTTCTTTGCTAAAATAAATACTAGGGTTTTCCATAGGATTTTCCTACAAGTTGAGGCTATAGATAGATATTAAGTTATTTCCATAGGATTTTCCTAAACATTGAGGCTATAAATAGGTAATAGGGTTTTTCAATAGGATTTTCCTACTAGGTGAGACTATAAGTATATAAGCACTTGCCTGAAAAAGATATAATTTTCTATTATTGTCACAAAAATTGTCATTGTGTTGCATAAGGACTTTGTATGTTTATGTATATTTGTTTGTCCCTTAAACTCTTTTCTCCCCATAAACTCTTCTGTCCACTAGTGTCATTCTCATGTTAAATTCCCTTATGCCCCCAAGTGTCATTCCCATGTTAAATTCCCCTTATGCCCCCAATTTATGTATGCTTAAATTTCCCTGATGCCCCAAATATCATTCCCTTGTTAAATTCCCCTTATGCCCCCAAGTGCCATCTCTGCTAGTTGCGTTTTAAAAATAGCGGTCTAGAGTAAATGCGAAAAGTGTAATTTAGTGCATCATGGATTTCTTTTCCCCAGATGCATTCTTGAATCTAAATAACCTTCAAGTTTAACTTATGTCCAGTATTGATCCGTTTCTAGCTTGAAAACCAGACCTTAGTACATTTATAATGCCAGTCAGTTGCATGTGATCGTTATTGTTATTTCATTGGCACTTTTTCTTTCATATAGTTCGATTATTTGTTACTTAAATTGCCGTTCCTAGTTTCAATCCTGTTTTTCTATCTATCCAGTGTAGAATCACCTAGTAAGTTCTAACAGTCTACTGTACGGATTATACGGATGCGATATTATTTAGTGACAAGTTTATAAGCAAACATTTTAATGTCCTTGAAAGCTCTTGTGAACATTGTGCCTGTCGGTGTGCCCATCTGTGACTTTGATAAGAAGGCATATATGAATAAAAAGGTACAAGAAGGCGCGTGCTTTGGCATGCTTTACGACTTGAACAATTGGGTTTCTTGTTCATCATTTAATAAAGTAAAATTTTAAATACTTTTGTATCCTTTTGATTTTACGGTTGCACGTTAGCAATATGTCAGGCGAGACTCTAAGGACAACTTACAAAGAAGAACTGAAAAATGACTCCGTATTGTAGATTCAAGTTTGTTTGATAAAACTCGATAAACTCATCAAGAAAAAGGCTTCTGTTTTAATCTTTTACGTTTAAGTAATGCAAACATAAAATAAATCTCAAATATTGGAACAAAAACTCTTCAATATTATTTCATTTTCTTTTTACGTGACTTGATTAATTAGACACTATCTTTAAGCATCATTGCAAGTGAATTATCTGTAGAAGATCGTTTCAGTAATGTATTTACTATTCAAATATTTTATCGATAAAGCAGACAACAAACTGTCCTATCGCTTTAGTCTGGCGCTCAAATAAATCAGTGAATTCCACGGTCATTTTCTCCACGTCCGACTTAAACTACTTGAATCTGACATAGTCCATGTTTGCCGTCGATTGAAATTATCTTAAAGAAAACCACCTCTCCCAGAATGTTACAGTGCGACGTTCGCTAATGACTCTCATTATAATATCCAAAATCTTGCAAATGTTCTGCAGTGTAGGGCTGTTTTGTTGTATTTTTCACAAACATTGTAATGCAGAAATGCAGCATTCGGCTATGAAACTTGATCTGATATTACATGTATTCTTGGATTGTAAAAGTAAGCCAATGCTTGTGTATTTGTTCATCTATCCGTTCTGTCAAATATCTACAGAAGGCTGTAACGCTCGTCAATGTTTAATTCCTTGGGGGAAAATACATTTTTAATATTAAATGTACATAGAGGACTAGACCAACCCATCCTGTTTAATTTCCACAGACGCTCATAGTGACATCCGTAATGTTAACAGTCAATAGTCCCCCGTAATCAGCAAGGTTAAAATTGCTAAGACCCTTTCGATATTTTTCCCATTTTATGCATTCATTTAATAACCTATATATCTTTACTTTTAAATGTTTAATGACAACTACAGTGACTGTCTGAACCGTTCCTTCCCTTTCTTCACAGAAAGGATGCGCAAATTTTATTCTTGACAAGTACAAACACTCCAATACATTTGTAAAAAAAGAAAAGAACCCAAAGTTTTTGCTTTCTCGATAAATCAGTCACGTAAAAAAATAATGTATGCTGCTTGATGTTTAAAAAGAAAATGTAACTCTCTTCAAATACACAAAAACCTTATTATAGCGCCTAATTCTGGCCTTGTTTGACAGCAAACATTCTTTCTCTTTTCACTATTTGCTTTCTGGATAAATCAATAAAGTAGAAGACGAATATATATTGAGAAAATGTGACAAATAGTATATTGTCAGGCTATTATTCTAATTTCAAGATTTTACTAAAATTTGACAAGAACTAGCTAGCTTTGGGAGAATACCGATCTTGTCAGCGACAAATTCGTTCCCGTAGGTAACAGCGATACTTAATTTAAATGTTAATATCCACCTAACTTCATTTTATTGTGTTATCCCCATATTTCTTTATTTTACAGACACATTCAAAATGGAGGGCGAAGATGATATTATGGAAGATGTATCTTGTCCTGTTTGCTTGGAAATCTTGGATGACCCTAGATCTTTAGCATGCGGTCATACTTTCTGCTATAAATGTTTAGATAGAATTCAACAGTCATCGAAGATAGATTGTCCCAAGTGTAAGCGAAACACTCCTCTTTCGATTGGGGGAACCAAGGCATTGCCAAAAAATTTCGGATTGGCATATATTGCAGATAAAATGCGAAAGAAAAATATGTGCAAAAGCCATAATAAAATAATGAGCTTATATTGCCAAGACTGTGCGTTGATGTTATGTTTAGGATGTCTGGACACTCATGCACGCCACAAGCTGGAACCCTTGGACGGGGCATATCAGGAAGAAAAGGTCTGAATTGTCTGATTATCACGAATTAACGGGCAAAGGTTTCTAGTGGTGATATTGAGAGAAATGTAGGAACTGAACGTCTGGTAATCAGATTATTGAATAAGCTAACCGGGGTTGGGATATTCATGCAAAAGAGTTCTTTGATTCAAAGAAACATCTCGATGTAAAGTTTAACAGTGCCAAAATGTACAAATGCTATTAAGTTATTATACCGTAAAGGATACATTATGGGTTTATTATTCGTGTTTATGATGAGTTGAAAATGTTATGCTAACAGAGATGCAGTCGACATCGTATCGTGCACAAATGTTTAGTTTTGATACAAATATACAGATACAATATATCAATAATGGTATACTTCACTGTTGAATGACCATTTTAGTTAAACAATGCTTTCATATTTTAAAAGTCTCAAAATTCATTTTAAAAATGCAATTTTGGGGGGATTCAATAAAATCTTACAAATTAATCTTTTATTTTATATCTATTTAAGAGAGCATATATGTGCACAGGCAATTGTTGTTTTTGTTGCTGACATAACAGCATTTTTCAGTACAAACACGATGTGTATGTATATAACAATCATTCTCTTGACAAGCATTAACAACCGAATTCAAAATTTAAATATTATGAAAAATTGAAAGATAATTGTAATATCATAATAATAGGGTAGATGTGAAATAATGTTTGATCTAGAGCTTCTGTTGTTTATAGTTGTAATGAAAATATAATTAGTACTGAAAATTAAGATAAAAGTCTTGTCGGTACAGCTAATATGTTTTGTTATTAGTTATATCATTAAGTTCAGGATATGTAAATTTGTTCCGTGTTTCTCATGTCGTGAAAAGCTATTTTATATGTGCATTTTGACAGCCAAAGACGTTTCTTTAAGTATTGATATTGTTTGAAATCTTTTCGTAATTATCATTGACAGCCATAATGTTTACATAAGTAAAAAATATTTAATATGACTTTTACCCACATGCAATTTTTAAAGAGGTGGGAACTATGTCTTCATGTCTGTCGATCCCTCTATTAGTAATGCAATGTATCTCCCATACTTGAAACTTTGTGATATTTAATTGGGGGACTGGTATATCCAGTGCAGACCACGGGTTATGCCCCAATGATTGTGGGCTTGCCCCTAGTTCGTGATTTGAAAGCAGTTGAAATCTCCACCTTTATATCATACATTGGTTGAAGCACATGAGAAAACATTATACATATTTCCAGTATATGCTCTGCAGAAGTACAATTGTTCTTGGATCATCACTTGGAAACTGTTAACATCCCCAGCTTTCAACAATATATAGGTCTGAAAGGGCATGTGGAAACAAAAATGCATATGTCCAGCATAGGCCCTAGATTGTGCCCTTGTGATTGGGAACTTGACCATGGCTATAACTTGGAGACTGTCAAGATTCCACCATATGACCATATATACATTGACTGGAAATGAAAAAAGAAATAACATTAACAGTAGTAAAAATCTGAACCCGGATCAGGTCATACCCCTAGCCATATAGCTTGGAAGCATGGTGATACCTAATGCTAGCAACAATCCAGTGCAAGCAACAATCCAGTGCAAAAACTGTAGAAGTGACACTGCCCACATAGGTCTTGAAGAAAATGTGGAATCAATGTTTATGGATACTTGATCAAAGATTTTTGCTTTTACAAAATCTTTCAAAATTTATTCGGCTTCCAATGTTTACTAAAACTAGCCAATTGGCTGAATAATGTTTTTGTAAATTTTGTCAAAACTAGTGACTGTGTTGTTACTCTTTCCTGAAGGTCAAGGTCATACAGTAAGGTTATTATTACTTTAAGTGTGCCTTTTGTAACTTTGAAGTTTTCGTTTTTGTTTTTAACAGATTGTCAAAACATTAATAGTAAATGTCCAACTTAGACCTTCCAATGAACCATGAAATGTGTCAAATTTGACACCCTTGTCATTTGTCATGCCTCACTTTCTGTGAATCTCCTAGCAGTTGGAACATTCGAATATTCTTACCCTATTTCACAAATATGTTCAAGTGAAAGTTTTTTTTTTTTTAAACCAAAATGTGTTTCATATTGAAAAGATGGCTTTTGGTTTCAAAAGGCAACTTCAGAAAAGCAGTATATTTGCATGCTCGTACCTTTATGCATTCTTAATCACATACCGCTATAACTGCATGCACAGAAAATCGATGACAATTTCACTACAAAGATACCTAAGGTGTGCACATACTTTAAGAATCCAAAATTTCACATCGATCAGTGTCACATGATCATAAAAGCATACTACATAGTTCTCATTGTACTAGAATATTATTTTGGGACTATTGTGAATTATTCAAAGGAATTCTGAGCAATGACATTGTAATACGTACATTCGAAGACCTAGAATTTATACCGAACCTGTTATTAATTTGGAACTTAATAGAACTTTTTTCAGGATTAATTTGAGTTCAGCTCATAATACTCTAAGTCTGTAAGCATCTTTGTTTTTGTTGTGTATTGTTTTTGCTAGGCGAAAAAGTAGGCGTAGTTGTTTGTGTATCTGTTCTGATTGGGGGACGTTTTCCTGTTGCTGACTTTCTTGTTGGTTTGGCAATTTGTTGGTTGTAGGATATGTAGTTGAAAATGTTTTTGAAATGTAAACATTCTGGGGACTAATTTTATAATATACAATCGTGTCTACAGTAGTAGTGTCATAGACGTTTTGCCGGCTGATGTGGTCACTGCTTTTATCTCGTGTGATCCTGGCCATTATTTGGACACTTTCCTTTCGTGGATTAGTAATCCACGAGTTGCACCTAGTATATGGCTTTTATGCTAAATTAAGTTAAAGGTCATGGGGGATAGAAGTCCATGACCTGTATCAGTAATAAAAAGATGAAAGCCCTATAATGACACTACTCCTCTGGTAATTATATTCCGGAGTAATTGTTACCATCAGAGAGCTATCTCATGGTCCTCATTACTAAAGTTACATGTATGTATGTATGTATGTATGTATGTATGTATGTATGTAGAAGAAATAACTCTACGTGTCATCAAGTTTCCATAAATACGAATGATTTTGCATTATAACACATGCACTACAGATCCAAAAGATAGCAAAAATATAAAAGCGTTACAGTTGTGGTACACTGGAACATTTTTGATAATCACAATATAAATTCATGAAACGGACTAGATATGTATAGACTTAAAATTAACATTTACAGGAATAACTAATTTTGAACAATGTTTAATTATTATATCTTAGTGTTCTGTTATTTTGATTGTAACATTGCTGATTAAGATATTAGTGAATATCATGTGGCGATATATTACAGTTTGACTGATTAAGTATAATATATATAAAAATTAAAATTTCTTTTATAGATATCACGTTATTGCGTCACGTTATTGTTTCTCCAGATATAAATCAAGCACCAAGCGTCAAAATATCAAAACTATTATCAAATTTATATGATTCCTTCATATATATATATATATATATATATATATATATATATATATATATATATATATATATATATATATATATATATATATATATATATATATATATATATGATTATGTAACCACAGACACAATTTGCTGGTTAAAATTCAGATTTATTTAGGTTGGCACTAAAATTTCCACGTATTAGACATTGATATATTCGGTTATTTATTTTACAAGAAAGGGCCGCACAATGTAATTTTCTGTTCCGATTCTGCTTTCATTGTACTTTAGTCTACACCCTCTATATCAGGGGTCTCAAACTCAAACCACCCCGTGGGCCGCATGAGAGCATTTTCGATGGCCCAAAGTGACGCACCACATTAATTTTCTCTCATGACACCATGTGACGCCAATCATTTTGTGGGCCACAGGATAGGGACTGGTGGGCCGCGTGTTTGAGACCCGTGACCTATATCTACCTTATTTTCCTTTTGTGTCATTTCGGAGTTGCATTCATTTATGCTCAGAGTACACTATATTGACATCTTTGCATCGGATGATGAAGGATTGCCGAACAACTGAGAATGATTCTACTTTAAAGATTTGAATAAAAATAACTAGCCAATGATATTTTACGGAAAGCATACTTGTCAGACTTTGATTAAGATATTCAGGTTAATTCTCTGGACAGCTCATAGTGTTACACTGAACTTACTACTACCACCAACCCCTATTTTATAGTGTATAGTAACCGGCTATCTTTCTTTCTCCTGACAAGGTGTCTCAAACAAATAGTATGGGCCCTATGCATAACTCAGTTCATTGTTATTATAGCCAAACTGGCTTGATTTCATTACCCCTCAATCAACTAGATTTTGAGATGTTTGCATTGGTAGCAGACATACCTCACATAAATCAAGATGTCCGTTGATTTGTAACCCAAGTTACGCATATTATCTCGTGTGCTAGTCTCAAACAAATGATCCCATTTTCAAGCCTAATTCAAAACAAATGTAAACCAAATCTCAGATTTGGTTTCTGTGTTAATTTATAAACAATGTTAATACTTGTCAGGTTGATGCCCTCTACCTTAAAATTAGAAGGGTGGCAAAATACGAAACTATCTAGTAAGACGTTTCTTCTGCCAGTTTAATCCCCCTACCTTACCCAAATTACGAGTATACACCGGCTTTTGAACTATATTTGTATATGATATGTTTACTTCGTGGTGCATGAAGCGTTTATTTAATTTTGAAAACCATTTATGGGAGTATAATTATTACAGATCTAGACCTCCGCTCTTATCTTTTTATTTCTATTGGACCTAGTGACAGTCTTTCTTAGCCTGTGATACCTAATTTGACATGAATACTCCAAAGGGACCTTTGATATGAACTCCGAACGCATACTTAATAGTTACCTCTTTTTTGTTTTGCAATCTAATCATTTCCACAAATTAATGATTCATTTAGTAGTGTTTAAATATGAACGGTTGCAAGTTTCTTCCGTCATAAATTCAGTTCGTTTTGTCATTAATGCAACCTCTAAACGTCCTTACATTAGCGGTCAGCGGCGACTTTGTATTGTAGCTCAATAGAAATGAAGAACGATTTTGCCGTGTTCAATCACGCAATGTATTATTTTAACTGGTATGACTCAGTCTAAAATATTTTATCGCTTTTGGAGATTACTAGCGCCAAAATACAGCAATACAATTAAATACATATTAGAAAATCAAATGTGACTGTAATTTGTATAAAAATATATTTGAATTAGTATTATGTACTAGATAAAACGTTTCTGTCATTTTTATTACAATAATTATACTCCTCAGAAAAATATGGAGCAATTACTTGAGACAGCGAGTTCAGTGTCAAAAGAGATGCACCAACCCTTCAAATATTCTCGTATGATAACGAAATTTGAGGTAAATATGTTGTATATTCTTCTCATTTTTCTTATTCGTTTTGTTTGCATAGAATAATGAATATTTATGCCCGGTACTAAACGATCTTTTACTCATCAGTATGTAAATGTTCTTCCAGCAAAAGTTACATGTTACAGACATAAACAAGAATCTTAGAAGGTAGTGGTGGTGCTTCCTATTCCTGCTCTCATTCGATGCATATGCATTTGTGTACATGTGCAGATTGTAATGCAGAGAGAGAGAGAGAGAGAGAGAGAGAGAGAGAGAGAGAGAGAGAGAGAGAGAGAGAGAGATTAAATGCAACGATTCCAAGTTCCAGACAAAATAAGTTTGAGCTCGTATACACAAATAAAAGACACCCGTGTTCTTTCTGTGATTGTTCATTTTGAAGAATTAAATATTTATGAATCTCCTGCCTATCAGTATCGTATAGTAGGGAGATATGTGAATTACCAAAAAGAAATATTCGCCACCATTTGTATAATTTACTAATATACACATATTTGTGTTACATAAATAGGTAGCCAGAAATTTACTCTCGAAATGCTATCGACACATTCTTTGACCAGCTGATAGAGGAGCTTAATTCCAAAAGGATATTCATGCTTGACTACGTTGAACAGGAGTACGAACAAAAAATTGGTATTTACCAAAATGACAGGTCTATAGCAAGGAATTTCCAGAATACTCTCAGCAGAGTGCATCGTGACTATGACTCGCTCCTATCTAGTGATAAATCCCACTTTTTGAAGGTAATGAAGGAGTAACGTATATTTTATTGGTAAGGTAACACATGTGTAAGTTACTTCAAGAACTTTGAAGTAAAGTTGGTTGAGAAGATGAGCATCATTTTTTTAAATTACAGAAACGATAATGATTAGTGAATTAAGCAATAAATAAATAGATGATGAAATTAACATTTATAGTGAAAAAACAAATTTTAAGCGTGCACAAACGTTTCAGCTAACAAAATTTGTTGCCTTCTATATATTATTTACATAGCTTATGGGGTTTATTATGCTGTCTCTAGCTGGATGGCTTATTTGGTTTGATATTGTGCTAAATCATTGATATGCCTTTGAAACCATGCTGTGATCGAATGCCTAATTCTTTTCAGTACTAGATGTTCCAAATGTTTATTGAAAAAGTAACACCTATAATAATGTAAATATTCAAAACTATATTGCTATTGTCTCGAAGTAAATAAATCATCATGGTACTGACAGATACCTTTTATAACGCAATAATTTAGACAAAATTAAACTTGCTTAATGTTGCGTAATAACTATTTTATCCATTATATTATCAGTATTATATTATATATTAATACTATATTATCAATGCTGTTCGATAGTTAAATTAATTCATAGGTAAATTTCAATATGATATACAACATATCATCAAATGTTTACAATTCAGTTCGTTCTCACTGTATATTATCCTCTCAGTTTGTTCCAAGCCACATTTTAATCACTGTTACTGTACCTCTTCAAATATAATTAATCTTTAAAACTCTCTTCTGTTTTATCTGGCGTATTGAATCATTTCTAGTTTTTTTCCTATAAATATTAATTTGTGTGATATTAAATTTTAGGCCACATCTGTTGCGTTTTGTCGGCTTTGAGCAAATCTTTCCTCAACAATATATATCGACTGTAGTTGTTCAATTTTATTTGAAGGGATTAATTTCTTCTGTTGCAGTCACCGCCTTTGCTGGCTTAAGATACTGAATTCATTTATTCTATTAGGATGATTACTTATTACAAGTTCAGAATGATAAGGATACATTTTATCTAGCCTTTCTAATTACATAAAGGCATAGTAAGTTACAAATAGGCACTAACTTAAAGTCACTAATATACATTAACTAAAGTCAATAAAATCACTAATAAGTACTAATTGTCGCTAATAGGCACTTTTAGCTAATTACTTCCTTTAATTTTAAGATATAACTTTAAGTTCATAGATTGTTAAATATTGAAGAAATGTCAATGATGCTCTTGATATCGATTTAATTGCTGTTGATGTTGCTTTGTGTAAAATGATCCATTAAGTTTGCAGAAAATGAAATAAGATTGCAGAAAATGAAATAAGATTGCAGAAAATGAAATAAACGTAAAGTTCCACACGAATTTGGGAAGTGCGGAAGAATGTTTGAGATGTACAAACTGTGCAAACAAAAGTTGAATTACATATGAATAAGAAAAGATAACCATTTTGTGTAAATGTTAAAGAAAGCTAAAAAGTACTTAAATGAAAGAAAGACTTACAATCGAAAATCCATAACAGTATTGTTTTAAACATTTTCTTACTCTGATCACGTATTTAAAAAAATTGACAAAATCTAACGCTGATGAATTAAACATTTTTCGTCAATAAATCAAAGGATTGAAATCTTATATATACTAGGGTTAATGATTCCATATACTTTAACGCAAATGAAGTGAAGAATGGTCGCACAGTATATCAGAAGATTTATGAATAAATGTTCGCTCATTATATCAGAGGAGTTAAAGCTGAGCGGCTGATTCATGTAACATTAGAAAGTTTGAAATAAATGTTCTCGTTTTCTATTAACCCCACTTGTTATGAACTACTAATGAAATAAATATATCCGGAGTAGAATCGCAATTACTTTAAATGTTATGGTTTTAAAACTTCCTAAGATTTACGAAAATGATTAGCTTGTTTAATGCCCACTGTTTTGTATTTTTCTGTTAAATGATAAATGACATTTTCACTCGATGCAATTTATGCTTTTTTCTCTTTTGTTTCAGGAAATAAAGACTTTAAATGAAAGGTTCGTTAATAAGTTCAGTGTCTTGTTGCTGATGATTGAATAAAATTGTCTTTATTCTGACATTCGCTCCATTAAATGTGCATCTTCTCTAATGATCCGATCTAAAGAAAACGATATATGAACTCTTGGTATACTTGTGATAAAATTTAAATTAATCTTAACAGTAATTTTAGCTTATATTGAATAATCATGATATTTACTACCCAACAAAATAAGGGTAACTACGCATCCATGAGGTATTCTCTTTTCTGTAGCAGAAGCATACGTTGTTTATATTTTTGTACAAATGTATTATTTTCTCGAATTAAAATAATATATCAATGCTTTTCCATTATTCTGGAAACTGGAAAGATTCAGTCATTATTTCTTTCCCGAAGCAGGTTAACACAGAGTCTCACAGAAGCGCGTAGTCTGCCGCAGGATAGATATTTCAACGTTCGAGCACCAACATACCGTCCAATCAAGAAACTCAAGGAAAGCCTTCTAGAGAAGATTACCTTTCAGTGGAATAATTAATAAACAGTGAAGAATGCATGTGCACATCCATATAACCAATTCATACATAAAGACTTTCGATGTAGCTGTCTATTAATTTTGTCTACATGTTAAGTTTTAAACTTGTAATGGTATGCACAGTATGCATTCACAGGTCTTTAATTCTGCTTATTCCATACGTTGTATGAAAATATTATCTATGATCTATATATTCTGTCTATACACTAACGAAAGACATTTATAGTTACTGTACATTATATTTAAACCTAGGATTTTGTCACATTGTGACTAGTTCACGCATCACATTTAATATTCCAACAATTTCAAATCTAGACATTAAACGAATCGTTTAGTATGCGTGAATTATTTTTTTAATGTCGAACTATGAATTCCCCTATCCCCTCCAATGGAGCTGATATGCAGTCAGTGCCTAAACAAATTTGATGCACCAAAAGTATAAGAAATCGGAACAGGTATCCTACCATATACTCTCAGAGAAAACTTAACGCAAGAAATATTTAAATGACAGAATATCGCTGTAGATTGCAGGACACCAATTTGTGTTATGAAGGTCTGTGGATATAGAACTTGCATAAATTCAATGTATCATCATCCTAGTGAAAGTGAAATAATATTAAATAGATCGACATTTAGCAAAATATTGTGTCTTTTTATACCTGAGAAGAAAAACAACAGATCGCGAATCGAAGTTATGGCGTGGATAGCGTGCAAAAAGTAAAGAATATAAACACACCCTCCCCTCAAGTTTGCAGATATGTCAGACTGGCATAAAGCGTTTCATCAATATGACAGAGCAAAACTGATCTTTTAACATTGCTTTGAAACCTACTTATATTAGGAAAACCTTTCTTTATTGCCCATGCATATCATTAAAAGAAAGACTGTTTATCTAATTACATATGAATTTAAAACATGTGCATATGAGAATCGCATATTTTGCAACAGCAAATATTGTGAACCGGAGAGGAGGATAATCTGCACCTGTACAGCTGGAGAAAAAAGTATAACTCCTTTTTTCTTTGGTATACAAATCGCATTATTTACTTAACGCAGTTTGCGTTGTATAGTTCACACAGGTACGTTAATGTAATTTAAACAGATCCAATGTCAGATTCTCATTAAAACATTTGTCTCCTTTAAACAACAAGTGAAACGCATGAACTACCCAATGACTCTGTTTTTGTAGAGGTATAATTTGTTTACAATAACATTTAACCCTTGAGAACCCCATTGTATCGTTGTAGAGCTATAGTAGATCACCTCAAACAGGTCAATTTGTTATACATGTACGCGTGAATGGGTTGGACGTCACAAGGATGTTGTGCAAGCTTTTTACATGCGACTACAGTTGTATGATTTAACTACATTTACATCGGTAGCTACGATGGCTCTTAATCCAAGTTTACTCAGAGGTTGTTGCTCCCGTATTGTACAGCTGGCTTTTAGATATGGAAAATAATCATAGCTTCAGAGCCTTTAAAACACATATTCTGAATTTGTTATAGAAAAGTTACTATCACGTTCGTATCAGCATATTATAACATATACACTTTAATATGTTCTTAACTCTGGTTCTGTATTATTGTGTGATAACTTTCATGTACTGTTACATCTCTGCGGTCAGGTCAAGAATGAGAAACATACATGGGTCCTGCGTGACCTCCGTGAACATAATCCGAAACTTATCCCACGAGTGGTCGGCGGCACAGCAAGTCCAATGAATGTTTGCAAGACCATGTCCGTCAAAGCTACGACATATCGTTAACATATTACAGTTGTCCCGGATCACTTTAGGATCATTGTGTCACATAGATTACGCCTGTGATTTTATGTCTGCAGCGGGAAAATATTCTCGCGTTGTTGTATTGGTATTGAAGCATTATATTGTCAAATACAAGATTATTCGCGCCCACGTCAAGGACGTCAATGACAGGGCTTCTTCCAGTGTGGAAAAGAAATCAATTTTGGAAGACAACAACGTCTTCGACGACTCAAGCGCTTCCGTAAAATACTTGAATACATCATAACTTGGCTGATTGTCTGCCGATGGTGCAGTCGCATACAACCGATACCACGTTAACCATCGCATGATTAGATTTAACAGCAGTTGTGTTTTTCCGGATCTGGCGAGCGAACTGAATTTGGAAACATGTCATCCGTGTTTGGGTGTTCTGGATTTTCCTTGCGCAAAGAGGTCAGTTACGGTGAAATCAGCTTTGTCTTTCATTCATTGTACAGCAAATCAAACTTGGGGTGTGACGCGTAATTGTCTGGCCGGAATCACTGGAATTTGTGTCCGTTTTCAAAGAAGTTTACGTTTGTGAGAACCAGCTTTGGAGCTAAAAGCAGACGGGCGGACTTTGTCCTCCATATACTACAGTTCTCGCACTTATAGGAAGGGCTAAGCAGCTGTTGAAAAGTTAGCGAGCACAGTAGAAATCACCTACGGGGTCGATTGAGTGCGACTGACTAAAGACGCATTGTGGCAGATTTACCTAACGGTACCAAGAAAGATTTCCCCGTGGAAGGTTTGATTTGAGGACCCATATGCTTGGGTATATGGTCAAGGACAAGGCCATGCAGGTGTATACCTGTAAGCATTAACCGCTGTAGATGTTGCTAGCAGATACAAAAAAGCCGAGACGTTGGCGTTTAAAGATTCAGTAAATGTCGCAGACTCATTGAAACGGCTATTGCGAAATGATTTAACCGTACACTTGCAGAACTTCAGAGGATTAACGAGCAGCAAAGCATTATAAATAGCGTATTTGTGCGAGATGAATTACAAATCAATTCTGCCGGTACGCAATTACCACCAAGATTTATTTTCACGTGTCCGTACTGGCAAATAGTGATTCCATTAGGGGAACTCCATCGCTTGGTATCCAGCGAGGACAAACTCACCCTTGATACAACGGTATACACCCATACGACGTTCTTTTGACATGATGAGATTGCGCGCGCGAATTCGCGCAGACACTTTATATACATGTAGCGTTTGACCTATAGATCCACCAGAGCAAACCACAATAGGGTATTATGTTAAAGCATAGTCTCAAGTATTATCGACTGGCTTGCTCACGCATTCGTCTTTGAATTTCCCCGCGAGTTTTTTGGTGGTGTTGCTGAACAGCGGATGATCCATAGGGTACTCTCTGGTGTCAAATTTGGTTGCGAGCGACATATCGCTCATGTCTGCGTAGACATTATCAGCGGTAATATGCATCAGCAACGTGTCAGGATCTGTGTATAACATCTTGATGTTTTCGTTATAACGTGGCTTGATCCTCTCATAGTAGAACTCGTACATAAACAGCTCGGACAAGTCTATTACAAAAGCACGAACTTAGATGGGTTTTGTCAACTTCAGCTTGGCCTTTTTGATGTGCACAGCAATTAGCCCACCATCAAAGATTTTGTATGACTCAAACTATCTGGTCCGTCATCAGCCACAGATACCCTTTCTCATGTTCTCCATAGTTTTTCCAAACAACAACATTGCTCATGAGCTTGAAGACTTTCTGAAACTCATTAGTTGGGATCGTGCTCAGATCCGTATTCATTTGTACATACGGCATCATACAGGACTGCAAGTCCTAATAACGCAAGTGTGTCGGCTTTTCTTGCGCAACTCGTTATTTATATTTCACATTCTCGCGCTGATTGCATGAGTTGATTCACAGCTGATGTTGCTTTTACAGCTGGGGGAAGTTGTAGCACAACCTGCCGTGGGTCATCAACAAGTCCTAGTAAGGCAAGTATATCTGTCTTTCTCATACTGCTTGGAGTCTTTATTCCGCGTGGAGTTCTTACGTTGATTCAATGTCGACATACTTTATTATAATGGAAAATCATTGTCAAATTGCTTATTTCATGAAAGTGTAATGATTCAACTGTACACATGCGGTATGATTACTTTTCGGACATCAGTACGCGCAGGGATTGCTAATTTGGTCTCGGATCGCACATCGCGAGTGAGTGACACGGTTTCCATCAGTCATCAAAAAAGCGTTGATTAATCAAAGTCCAGGCACGATTGCGTTAAAACTTGCTGAAGCAAATCCGATAAAAAGACTGCCACCGAGGCCTACAAATTGATTTCACCTCTACCACCGTTAGACCCACTCGGGAAACATTTTGTTCGGTATTTGTATGCAACTTGGGAGTTAGAAGGCAGGCAACCTCGTGCTACTGACCCGGTATATTCCATTAATACATTTACGATCTCTGACCGAATTGATACTTTGAAGCAACCAACACGCTATCATTTGGTGCCGTGAGCGAGTGAACCAAAGCATCCTAGTAGAAAATTTGTGATTGCAAGTCCATTCATGTGGACACGGAACTTCCCCAAGGTTTATATTGGGATCTGCATGTGCCCATGCGAGTAAATAGTGATTACGTTGGGGTAATATCCATCGTTTGGTGTCAAACGGGGAGAAACTCACCTTGCTATAAGGGTACACACCCATGCGACCTTTCTTTGACTGGATGAAATGTGCTGTGTGTGTGTGTGTGTGTGTGCGTGTAAATTTACGTCTTTGGTGCAGTCATTCCACACACATATCGTGCCGGAGATCCTTTTGCACAATCACGCATGGAACTCGTTTTGCCTTTTTGATGTTCATGAGCCGCCAACCACAATCGAATACATTTTGGGACTCAATCCCATGTATTACTTAATAGGCTTAATAAACTTACCCGAACATCCATCCTTATATTTTTACATGACTTTTTTTTGTGGATGTTACCAAACAGTGGATGATCTTTCGGATACTCGCAAACTCTTTACCAAATATGGTGAACGATGTACGCATACAAGTCATAGGTTGTGATGTACATCAACACCTAGTCTGTGTTGATGTAAAACATCTTGATGTTGTCGCCTTACCTAGGTTTTGATCTTATCATAATAACACTCGTACATGGGAAGTTTGGATAAATCTAACACAGACGCATGAAAACTTAAATAGAGTTCGTAAGCTTGAGAATTGAATTATTATTTTATATGGCATTGAGTCCGCCATCAAAGATTTTTCAGACTCAAACGTGGGGTCAGCAATAAGCCAATGAAGCTCAACTTGCTCACTGTGTCGAACAGGGTCTATGCGAATGCGTTCACAGAGGTTCCCCATCGTTTCCCCAAACACAACGTTGTTCATGAGCTTAAAGAAATCTTTATCAAACTCGTTGGTTTCCGCGGTATGCAGGTTCGTATTCATTTGTAAATATGAAGTCATCGACTCGTGTTAACGAAGCCTGAACACCAGATGAATTCGCTGTATACGCATACCAAATCCTTGGGACTGACACACTGAAACTCGCCTACGAGCATTGGTTGCATCGTTGTTCATTCACACAAGTTTATTGAGGTAAGAGACACGTTGTAACTGTATGGGGTAGCGGGTTGATATCCGTGTACGAGCGGATTCTTCGCACGAGCGTTCCAATGATTCTCCATAGAAATACCACCGTGGTTACCACGTTCTACTAATATATGTTGAGAAATATCAGAACCCAGATCCAATTCAACCTTGGTTTTATACAACAATGTGTTCCAACCCATTTCCGGTAACGAAATGTAACTCGCAGATCGAGCACGAACACACGCATGGCAGTATAACGGAAAGTCTCAAAGACATCCGCAAGCGGAAACACGTCTGTTCTGAGATACAAATCAAGGGTTTTAAAAGCAAGCGCGGCCCAGAGACTGTTTTTCTGAGCGTAGGCGTTTGTGACATACCTTCACGTTTGAATTTCAGCAATCATGCCCCATCCACGCAAGTATTCTTAGGGATACACTCCTTTGCGGGTGCGTTAAGTAAACTTCCTTTTACTTTTTTTTTTGTATAATAATTGCAATCACTTTTCACGCTTTTTGTCTTAAGTTTGATTAAGTTTACTTCGTTCTTCTTCCAATATAATTCCTAACTCGATTAATTTATCAAGATTTTCCGCATACGTATTTTAAAAAATGCTACATCTTTTAGCCTCTTTAATAAATGTGAATGATGCATTCCATCCACAAACGTAGCGGCATAAGCTTTTCTGTACCGTAACAAACACTCTATTGTTCGGCTAATGTGATTATCTGCAAATTATTCTCATAAATCTCTGTAAATATAGCCACAATCAAAATAAAATATAGCCACACAAAGAAAACAATATCAGCAGAAGATTGTATATACATTATATTGGAGATCAATAATCTCTTTCCTCAAATCGTATTTTTGTTTCACAGAAAAAGAATCTCCGCATCTGCAGTATAGATATAATCAATAACATTTGGCCCGACTTAAAATTTGACTTCTGCGCATGGGTTGTGAGTATAATACAATTCCAATGGTAGTGGTCGGTTTGTTCACTACACGAACATTAATGTTGATGCAGATCATGAGCGTGTATGTACTTGTGTCTGTTCTTGTGCATGTCAAGGTGAATCTACTTGTATCTGTTCTCCTGTCTGTACTTGTCGTCTCAGCGTAGTTTATATCAGAATCTGTGACGTGCAAGTAATATTATAATACCGGTTTGTTTGGTTAATGATCAACGTTAAAGTCTCCTGCCCCACATGACTATTGTCTCAAATGAGTGCATGAGCGTTTTTTTTTTTTTGGGGGGGGGAAGGGGGGTTAGGGCATATGATCTAATTACAAAATCATGGGAAGTAGAAACACTGATCTAAAGTCCAAAACTTCTGTTATCATGTTACTAATCCATTTTCGTCGATGAGATTATATAAGCGTTTTAGACCCAAACATAGCATGGCAGTATAACATAGCATGGCAGAAAGGAGATTCAATGTAATCTAAATCTTTCATGGTTTTATTCTAAAATGTAGCTTCATGTAGGGCGTAGTGGGTCTTGACAATATGAACCATCTCGCAAAGGTTAGCCTGAAACAGTAATAACAATAACAGCAACTGTTAATCCGAGAAAATGTAATAATAATAATAATAATAATAATAATAATAATAATAATAATAACTATGCAAATATTACATTTTGAATGGCGGCACTTATGAAGACCAAGTAAAAATGTCTGGAAGATGCTCACACGTTTTTCTCTACTCCAACTTCGGATGTATGAGGAACATGACCCTTGCAGACTACAACGTTTCTACATTCTCTCATCATCAAAATGATCATAGGATGTGCATGTCGGGTGACGAACATGGTCCACACAGGGAAAATGAACGCACGATACCCCTTTCCCGAATCCTAAGACCTGCCGTAACTGGACTAATTGGACTTGACTTTGTATGCAAGGAAAAGTGTCGGATATGAACCGTAAGGATGAAGAGCTGTTAAAGATAGACCTTCGGACACAGAGTCATGGAAACTAGTCCCATCTTTGGTACAAGCTGTGACCAGTGAGACCCTTATGTCGGCTGTAAATGACCATGGTCGTCGTTGCCGCTGTCTTTAATTTTGTAGTTGTTGCTGTCGTCGTCGTATTAGTATTAGTAGTAGTTGTAGTAGTAGTAGTAGTGGTAGAGGTAATGATGGTGGTGGTGTTCTTTGTGATAGTAGCAATTGTTGGGGTGATATTATTGGCAGAAGTGATGGAGATAATAATAATAATAATAATAATAATAATAATAATAATAATAATCATAATAATAATAATAATATAGATAATGGAAAACAGTGAAAATAATAAGTAATAGGATAGATAACTGGCAGCAAACGTTGTTGAATAAATTTTGATAATCTGAAATTATATTTATGTCGTAATAGAAAAATATTCAGACACATGTCTGCTTAATAACCGTATCCTTTAAAGCAACCATATCCGCGAAACCCACTGTATCCATTGAGTCCGCCAGAGAATCTGGGATGACCTTCGTATCCTCCAAATCCGCCGTATCCACCGTATCTAACTGATCCTCCAAAACCCCAGTATCCAAAGTACCCTTCAAATCCTCTACCATATCCAAAAAGATTGACTTTCGCCAAGAGACAACACGCAACAAACATGATTACTACCTTCAGCAATTTGACTGGAACTGGATGCCTGTAAAAAATATTAATTATTTAATCACAAATTATGGTGGTATAGCGTTTAGACCTTCATCGCAAAATTTATTCTAGTCACATGTGTCCATCACGTAAATGCGCACAAATCGTTAAGTCGTTATACTTATAAACACTGAGGGTGAAATCTAGTTACATAAAGGGCTGGGTTATAAACGAAGATTAGCTCAGATGTGTCTCATTTTATCTGGTTATGATACTGAATTGTAGACCTCGACTGGACATCTAATACTGCAGTATGTGGGTGTGCTTTATACGCTGGTAAAATGGAAGTCCTACAATATGCCGTAATGAACCTGCTTATTCTTATGCAAGCTTCCGTTATGAAAACGTCATAGCCATATGCAGTAAACGACAATTGTTTAGAACAAAAACAACTCAAAATGAATTTCGTAACATTATATTATTATAATGTTTAGAGCATCATAATAATAGTTTTTTCTTCTTCAACATACTCTTTGAAAATACAGAGACTTTGTCATCGGCGATAATTATACGTTACTATTGTTGGATCACATGAACAATTCCCCTGTTTTGATTGACTAATTACATGGGTTTATTTTAGGACAGTAAGCAATTCCTTTTGAAGCTATATCTAACTACTGTCATTAAACCTGTCCAAACTGGCAGTATTTCCATTCGCAGACGTCATATGACTCATTACGTCAGGCCATATACTAATATCTAATTGGAATCAACTTTGGGAACTTTTAAACTTCAACTGGGGCACTATACCTACCAGAAAATAATATACCAGAATACAATAGCAGAATAACCTGAGTGGAGAGAAAATTTCTGTTCGTCTTTGCAGTACACTGAAATTTGTACTTTGCTTTAGTTTGCAAATGGATATGCAATATATATGGCAAATTATGTTATAGGAATTGATTACGCTGCAGTTGTAGCAGATATTTTCTTTAAAGAGTGATTTCAGCTCCTTAGTTCATGTTAATATTTCTTAGACATTTGATTTGCTTTACTTGTGTTTACCTTAAAATTGTTCTCCAACTATGTTAGATGTCCAAATAACAGCTCTTTTCTTCCAGTACTTTTTCAATTATTTTTAAGATGCTTATTTTGTTGGGATCTGCTTCTGTTTGTTGTCTATTTGTAAGTCTTCTGTCTGTTTTGCGTGCAATTTAACACCAGGTTTCGTAGATTCCATTTTTTATTTCATGACTTAGATTGCATTTCATAGTCCCCAACTTTACTGAGTGAATATTTAAAACATAGCAAGTACGTTCAGGTGATCATGTCAACGCAGTGTTCAAAATATTTGGAGAACCAAGAGAATGAGGGGTATATTGTATGCACCTGTGAAATTTGAACGATATAATCAATCTTTAAAAACCGTTATTGGAATATTTTTATAACGTATGCAATAAAAATAAAACAAGAATATGATGCTTGCATAAAAGAATATAGAAAAGAGGACAGCACAACAACGAAAACCATGCAAATACCTTATCGATGAAGCTGTCACCATAATTAAGAACACAAGAAGCTGGATTGTAGAAGCATTAATGCAAAACATCACATAAGGCACCAAATTAAAGATACTCGAAACACAATCGTTGATTATTGCAGACGCCTAAACCATACAAGCAATAGTAGTGTTAACAATGACAACTTTCATATTGGTCACGTTATTCCACGTGTGTATTATGATTTATCTAATCCAGAACAACAAAGAAACCGTTTACACTAGGCAATTACAATATATATGATATGTATTAACAACAGGTCTGATAACAATGCAATGGACAGAGATTCCTATATTGACAAGTTTTAGTATCGTAGCAAGCATCATAAATGACAAAGTTATCGCCAAGAAGAACGCAGGACACATTTACTTAGCAAGCACTGTAAAAGGCACAAATGTATCACAAACAAAAAAGCGCGACACGTTTATTTAGATAGCCCTGTGTATTTTTAGATCCTCTTATTTTTAGTTGGCTTTAAAAGCTGTATGTTGGCAAGTCACACAGTAGGACTCAATGTAGTTAAATGCAAACATAAGTTCAAGAACTTCGAAGAACGTTTAACTTCCGGTTGATGTCATGTCATCATATTTCAGTTGATATTGTAAACTGTCCGAGTTCTCGATTGAAAGAAATGTTCAAATATCCATGTCACAGTATAAATCATCATTTTGAACCCCCATGTCTAACATTTACAAAGCATCGGAACAAAACTGTTCCCATCATGTCATGTAAGGAAACGAACCCGCTGATTCTGTGTTAGAAAACATAACTCATTAGTGACGATTAAGAAAACAGGACTCTGTTCTTGTTTGTACCGAAATCAATGACGAAATCTCTGTAAATGCTAGAGCTGCTAAACTTTCCCACATCTTTTCAGATATTGTCATTTCAACCGTGACATGAAAGATTATCAAGGTTATTTCTATCGACAATTTCTACAGTTTGCTAATTGAGAAACCAGTAGAAAAGCAGATTGTGACAGCACCAAGGATCTTCCCCTTCAGTTTGCTAAGGCCTTATTTGGTGTACATAGAAATTATGTCCCAAATAAGGTATTGTTATTATGAACATTACTGTTATTATTATTATTCTTGTTGTTGCCGCTGCTATTATTGGTATAGAGTTATGATAATGCCAACAATGAAAGAACGGGAACGTCAAAGTTAATATCTTATGTTTGATGGTTTGAAGTGTGTAAAGATTTAGTAACATCGGGTACAGGACCACACAAAATAATAAATGAAGAAGTGAATAAATTCAATTTTTAGCACTAGCTGTTACTAAACTACTTTACAATAAATGAGCCACTGACATTTAAGTGCTCGGTTATTTTATAAACTGGAGGGTTTAAAATTAAAGAATACAGAGGCCATGTTCTATGAAGAAAAGTGGTCTCTATACAATAAATAACACGACAGATACCAAGCTGGAAATGTTCTGAAGATCAGAAAGTTTGAATAGTACAATGTATGAATGTGTGACATAGACAGGATATGATGAGTATATTTACAGCTGGCAACCAGGAGAAAAACGTAATTAATTACAATAGATGATGCGTCAAAGACGAATCTCTCTCAGATACGACCGAAGAAGGGTGCATGAACAGCAGTAACATGGAGTACAGAAACTTTGAGCTTTGTATAAGGTTTGAAAATAGGAGAGATGTGGAGAAGAGCGTTTTAAGAACTGAAGGAGTTTAAACACACGTCAGGCAAATTTGTTTTTTGCACAAAACCATCACAGTTAAACAACAGTAAGGTGCATATATAGCATGTGATATGTCGACTACAATATAAACATGTCTCAACAGTGCAATAAATCACAGTAGAGAAAAAGAGGTGGAAGTTTAAACATTAACAATTACATTTCCAAAGAGCAGAGAAACGAATAAAATGGAAAAGAGAACACATTTGTCAACAAGAACCAGAGTGTTACTTATTTGTGTCGTTTCAGGAAAAATATAGAAAAGCATCATCTTCATACTTTTGTACTGGATATGGGTGCATAAAAAGATTTCTGCAATGAGTGTCGGCTAATTTGGCAAATCCTGACATCCCTTAAAATTAGGGAAGTTCAAAGGAGAATAAATCATTCTGAGAAATTCTGTAGTAAAAGAATTCTCAAATATTAATATGTGAAAATATAACTATTGTACAAACAAACCTGATAGCAGATTGCATACTGAAAGCTAATTTCCCCAACAATAAGCAGTTGTCAATCACAACTTTAATCCGGTAACATTGAAATGATGCGGAAATGTAACTTACACTATCAGAAAAGTATTTAAAATGTGGAACTCAGTAAGAACGCAGGGTGTTATTAATTTAACATAGCGGTGAAAATTAATTTTTCTTTAGTTTTATAATAAACTCATAATGGATTCTTTAATATAATCTTTGTGATGTTGTGATGTTCGTATTTTAAAGTAGATCATTTTTTATATACTGAAATGCGTATCTGTCTATATACCTACTTATCTTTCTGTATATGACAGACAGAAATATAGAGGGAATATTAATGAGGATAATGTAGATTAATTCGAATGAACTGATCGTTTCGTCCGATGTTAGAGGCGAGAAAATTCTCACTTTTATTGACAATTCAACGTGATAGAATAGTTAGATTTGTTAGTGAGAATAACTTTTTATATGCACCAGTCACCTTTAAAGCTCATAAAACAAACAGGTCAGTCATAAAAACATCAACTGTCCAAATGCTTTAGTATGTATTGCACGAATCACCAATCGGGCAATCTGTCCCAAGTATTTGGTATAAAAAGATGGAATATCGTTTTTCCAGACAAATCTAAGTTGCAGATTCACTCTAGCACGGTAGCAAAGGTAAGTGCCTTAAAACTGTTGGGTTCATTGAGACGCAACTATAACTAGTAGTATCTTGGAGAAATTACAGAAAAAAGCTTTAGTGTAGAGAAGAAACAACAACTTCTATATTCTGTTTTTGTGTTTTTGCAAGCAATGTATAGTATACTATTTAAATGACGTTCCTTGTGAAACATCTGACAGCTGGATTTAATACTGTTGTCTTCCATTCATATCAGGACGTGGTAGAGAAAAATACATAATTTATTTCACGTTCACTATATTGATGAAACGTTAGTGACATGGCTTTGATATATACTTCGATGGAATGAAAACTCTGACGTCTGGCTGGCTAAGCTAAAATTACTGACCTATCAACTATCATGTTGTGCGTTGAGTCCGAGTTTGAGTATAGGAATGGGTATAGTTTTATAAGGTTATGGCCAGATCACACTTTCACTAAAGATCTCTAAGTTTCTTTCTCAAACTGATAATTTTAAATGTTTGATTGGCAGCAAGAATGTTTTAACTGCATATTCGTCTTCATTGAATCTCATGGTTAAATCATGGAACATGTAGAATAAAATTTCAAAACACCGAAAGAGATATTTCGAACAAATGTAGCCTGTCATCTTGTTTGATTTCTGAGATATTAAAATTTTAAGTCTTTGTCTGTCACCTGTCTCAGGCAAACGAATTGAAATGTATCTAGTTGTCA
Source organism: Megalonaias nervosa (assembly GCA_016617855.1). NCBI lineage: Eukaryota > Metazoa > Mollusca > Bivalvia > Unionida > Unionidae > Megalonaias > Megalonaias nervosa. The sequence continues at coordinate 3,736 of JAECUM010031469.1, read as the reverse complement.
GTGATCAAGACTACAAAAAGCATGATATGTGTACTTGGTAGAGGTAGACATACGCTAAATCCAGCTTCTAAAAGTTGTGTGTTTATTTATTTGTTTATTTATTTAATTATTGATTGATTATTTTAGGTGATTTATTATTTATTTATTTTTTATTTATTTATTTATTGTATTAATACTGATTAATACTGTTGTCTGAAGAATTATTCAGTACAAGATTCAACTCATTAGGTTTCTAAAATAACTTTTAATGTGTTTGAATAAAAGAAGTGTTTCCTGATTATCCAAGGAGCCATTTGCAAAACGGAAGACGAATTCCAAACTTTATTGTATTGCCAACTCCAGCTGACGTGGTCTTCAACGATATTATTGTATTCTCGTATTGTTTGATATTGTTTGGCAGGCATTGTGCCTGAGTCGAAGAATAATGGTTTTCGTAGAGGAATTCAATAAGGTTTAATGGGATACAACACAAGTAAGGTATAATTATCATCGTGGGCAAAGTTTTGGGATTTCAAAGAGTGTTTTTAAAAGTTATTTAATGGTAATGCTAAAAATTATAGAAATATAAATTCGATAATTTCATATTTGAAGTCTTTAACAATTGTCCTTTTCTGCAAATAGCTATGACTTTGGCATAGACGGAACATGCATAGCGACAAAAAAGGTTAATTACAACACATGCGCAGGGACACACAGGTTCATTACAACACATGTATAAGGACATATGAGTGTGTTTGTGCGTGTGTGTGTGTGTGTGTGTGTGTGTGTGTGATTTGGATTTTAAACGTAGCTGTAACAATTTTTCAGTCATATCGCTACGATATCTGCATTGTGGCAGTTTAAAGTGATGTCTAGCACTGGGGCATCATGCTGTAGATATGTAGCATCATGTCCCACCCAGTCACATTATCGTGACATCAGGCCGACCTGTTCTAACACTAACCTCGTAATGCTAATGCCTAGCGAGGCAGCTGCTTGTACCATTTTTATAAGACTTTGTTATAACTCGGTGGCGGTTGTAATACGCACCCTCCCACCATCCCGAATTTGAGGCAGACCACCGGAGCGATCCGCGTAAGGACAAATAGGCTAATTGCAACACATGCATAATGACACAGGTTCATTATGACTAAGATTGGCTGTATTTTCATCACATTTGTCTCTTGGAAAACGTGGAAGGTTCTCAGGAACTTGTGCATTGTCACTTTATGGAATGTTTGTGAGTAGAATAAAAGTTCACTGACTGTATTACTTCTTAATTTTGAAACAAAATCCGAATTATCTTTCTGGATTAGGAGTTTAATTACTTTTGCAGGTAACCAGTTCCAATCAAAATGTTGAAGGTACTGATCACGCTTGCGGCATGTTGCCTCTTGGGTGAGGCCGCTCTTCCAGGATATGGTAGTGGATTAGGAGGGTACGGTGGATACGGTGGATACGGAGGCTACGGTGGTGGTTACGGTGCTTTCCTTGGAGGATATGGAGGCTACGGAGGTGGTTACGGTGGTTTCTCTGGAGGTTATGGTAAAGGATTAGTTGGATTCGGTGGATATGGAGGATTTGGAGGATACGGTGGAAATGGTAAATTATATGGCGGATTTGGAGGATATGGAAATATTGGCGGATTGTATGGCGGATTTGGTGGAAAAGGTGGATATGGTGGACTTAAAGGATATGGTTATTGAGCAGGTATACATAATTCATTTTCAGTGATCACAAGTTTGAATGTGTGCTACTGAATGTTTTCTGCCAGGTATCCATCTTATTTGATATCATATTCTGCCTCCATTATCTGTTCTTGTTTCTCTTTTTCTTCTTCTACTTACTATTTCTCTCACATCCGCCAGCAGTTGCGCCCAACCATTTCTATTATCAGATAGGCTATGACCACTACTGCTATTTCGACGACGACGACGATATGCAGCAACAAAACAGTTTTACTGAGTGTACATCAAAATTTACATGTAAAGCGTAATCATGGAGGATATTTTTGTATCCAATGAGGTATTCAGTATAGAGGATTTCTTATAAAATGTTTTGCAGATGAGTTTTTTTCTTCTTCTGAGTTTTGTGTACATGGTTAATGAAAGAGTCAGACATGAGCACATGGGAATTTCCGCTTATGAGATGAATTAGCTTGTTATTTCTCATACATCAAAAGTAGGATTTAATTTAACAAGTACAAGCACTATCTAATGTTGAAGTGCCGCTTTTAAATTAATGTAATATATATATATATATATATATATATATATATATATATATATATATATATATATATATATATATATATATATATATATATATATATATACTTTCCTCTAGACGAACTGTATAATTTTCCCCTTCGAATGTCCACGTTTTCAAACACAATCAGTATTTTTAAGTTACTATTTACCAAATTATCACCATTTCTCCAGTACACTACTACTTATTATTATTATTTTTGTTTTACAGATGAACGGTTGCTAGATCTTCAAAGTCATCTCACCTGTACCTAGATTTAAGCTGACCAGATGGCTTTTTATTTTGTCTAATAAAAATGATGAATCTATCTTGCGTTAGCATTATATACTTCTTTATACCCCCTATACGAAATCACATTTAACAAAAAAATTATAAATCATTAGATGACTGCAATGTATTATCAGTTCTTCGTCAGAAACGATTGTGTAATTACAGAAAGGAAACTAATTGAAATGATGAAGAGGAAATGTCACCGGTAAATGTAATTTTGAAAATTGACAAACTCGACTATAAGCTTAGTTACTCATCTTTCTTCTTTGCCCCCTCTCACTTCTATCTACCTATGGATATCGATTTAATGTCTTTGCCTATTTCTCTGTTTATCACAACGTCTTTCTTTCTCCATGGATATCTAAATTGCTTCTTCCCCTATTACTGCCGCGCACATGTTTGTTCAGATGCAGATGTGATTTTTGAATCGTGATGTAATGGAAGCATGATAAAGGACCAAGGGTACTTAATTATAATTAGAAATGTACGAATACATATTTTAAAAACACCAATTATGTTACGAGGGTTTCACCACTCACATGCCGATGATGTAGCTCATACAATCATTTGTAACCTAAACAAAGTATTACTTTCATAATAGTCATTCATAGCCAACGGCATTGTTCCTCGAGGCCTCCCGCAAAGGAAAGTCATGGCGCGTTTTGCCTGAGGAAACTGTTTAAATTTGAGAGCTCGCTGCGGTGAGAAATTGAAACGTTTTATAGAAAAGAAAATTTCCTTTCTAAATCTTCTATACACATGCGAAAATAAGCATGTTATTATTAGGAGGATATGAAATGTATGCTCTATACTAAATGAATTACGACATAAATCATAAAAGGAAAATAATAAATGGAAGTTATCTGGATTCTATAAAGAGGCATTTCTGGCAAATGTTTATGTGAACGGTGTGCGTTTGCAGTAATTGCCAATGACCTCTTGTAAACCACTTGCCCTTATTCATTGTGTTACGACCCTGTAGTTAAATTACATATGTGTTAAATTTAAATTCTTCTAATTCTTTGTTTCATTTTTATTTTATTTTTACATCATTAAATGTGATTCTTATTATTATGATGATTATGTTTGCATGGGTCTAATAGTTTGTTAGAAACATCGTATTTATTTAAAACGTAAATGTGACTCGTGTAAGCACGATTTTTGCATGATGGGTTTTGCGTAGCAAGTAAACATTCAGCAGTAGGTATGTAAATGATTG
>JAECUM010031468.1:0-47003 GCA_016617855.1 Megalonaias nervosa | reverse complement strand
GTGTGTGTGTGTGTGTGTGTGTGTGTGTGTGTGTGTGTGTGTGTGTGTGTGTGTGTGTGTGTGTGTGTGTGTGTGTGTGTGTGTGTGTGTTTGCTTTTTTTTCCCTTATCAATGAACACTTATCCCTAAACACAAAAAGTTTGGTATTAGTGTGTTGCTTTGCATAAAAATTTATTTTCGGTTAGCACTCATATCACTGTGAATTGTTTGGTAGGTGATATGGGTAGTTGGTGAGAGGTTATGTTTTCCTTCACGTCCGTGCTTGAGATGTATAATGTAAAGCGTTCGTCAATCGCACCATCAACATTGAATAACACAAAAAAATAGCAGCAATGACCTCAACAAAATGCAAAAGTTGCAAGAAGCGGTGGAGGATATAGGGATGGTGGAGGAAATTTTGGTTAGGTTGGAAGATGGATGTTATAGTCCTTACAGAGTAAAAATGGAGATCAATAATTTAAGAAAGGCCAAGGGAAGAATCAGAGAGCTTATAAAAGAGGTAAAGGAAGAAAATGAGGGCAAAGAGGAAAAGGAGCAAATGACAGCCTACAATGCTAAGTTTTAAAAAGAAGTGGAGAATGAGAAAAGGAAACAAGATGAGAAGAAGGAGGAGGAGGAGGAGAAAGAGGATGAGAAGAAGAAGAAGAGAAATATAATGAATAAGATGAGAAGATGATGGAGAAGAAGAAGGGAGGAGAGAAATTAGAAAAAGTTAAACGGCCCTTTTCAGGGCTACTCCGTTGCCTCAAAAATATATATATTCTCTCTTGCCTAAAATAAAATTTTAGTCGATGTTTTGTGTGATAGATTTATGTTCATAAATCTGTTTGGGTAATATGTCTATGTCTCTATCTGTAACCCTGCCTCTAACCACGTCTCTATGTCTATGTCCCTATTTGTCCCTAGAGTAGCGCATATTCAGGTCAGCCCCTTGCCACACTATTCCACCCGATTGAGGTCAGCCACTTGCAACATTGTTGCCAGTGTCCAGTACCGTGACGTCACCCCTCTCCAATTCCTATTGACCCTAGACAGGTCCAATCCATTGTCGCTATACATTCCCTATCTTGAATTCCTATTTCCCCTAGAGTAGCCCACCCATGTTAAAGTCCCATAGACCCCAGAGTGAAAACGACCAAATTTAATACTAAGACCCACTCACTACTCCGATTTCACTATTTTCCTTCACGATTCCAGTTAACACCCATATTCGGGTTTGTAGTGACTTTCGTAAGGCTTTTTCAGTGCCAAGCACAGGTTACGTTAATCTGAAATGGTAACGCCAACGAAGCAATTTGGTGTGATGGTGCCATTGCCATCTGTGTTCACAGAAGAACGATTGACATCGTTTTTGGAGTCTGGCGGAACATCTACGATATCATTTCTTGCAATGACCAAAGACTCGTACCACAGTGCCATTAGAGGAGAAGTTTCATGACAAATAGGTACCTAAGAAGGTATTAGCGAACCACGACACAAGTTTATAGCATTCCAAGTCACAGACAATCTGAACAACCAAATGAAAGGTCCAATGATATTTTCAAAACTGGCAGTGACTGAGGTGTTTCTGAGGTCAAACGATCATCAAGAACCCACCGAAAACCTTGTCCATAACGTTGACAACAATCAGGTCGCTCGTGTGTATCATCAGCTGTTAACGTACCTAAACCAAGATCAAAATGTTGACACAGAATTGCAGATTTTCACAGGATGACTTCATTCATTTGCACCCTATTTTATTACTTTTATCATGTGCATCTCTACCATGTTAACAGTTTGTGGTTGGTGTGTACTTTATTGTGCGTGTAGGAGGAGATATCATTGATCACGAGTACATTTGGGTTGGGATAATTCTCTTCGATACGTTTCTGTTGCTGCAGGGCTCGAGTGGTCATTTAAGGTCATTGACGCACGTGTGGAAAAGTTTTAGTGGTTTTCTAGAACTTGCAATTGAACAGTACAAAGAGAAATAATGTTATATCACGAAATTAAGGTTGGTCTTAGCGACAACCAGCTTGGGAAGCATAAAAAGTGCAATAAGAAATAATTGTGGGGTCGCACTGAAACGTTCTCCGACAAAGTTAACTGGAAACTGTCCCCTTGTGGCTAACGTAAATGCAGCGTAATCAGCTCAATGCAGCAAAAAAAAAAAAATCACTTCGGTAACATTACAATGTCAAAATCTGAGATGACGCAAATGCAGAAGAATGGTGAAATATTTCTATTCCTTGTGATTCCAGGGTTGTTGATGGCCGCAGCTCCAGCTGATGGAAAAGCAGCTGTGTTAGGGGCCATCTGAAATGTCTCTGAAAATGCGGTTGAAGGTGGAGCCTATAGTTGACGTTTAGTATCTCGTAGGCAAATAAAAAAGGAAAAGGTTTTCGACTATCCTGTCTGAGCCAAAGGTTTTCGACTATCCTGTCTGAGCCAAAGGTTTTCGACTATCCTGTCTGAGCCAAAGGTTTTCGAATGTAAGCGGTCTTCTGCTGTGGCCTCGCTGTTGACTAAATTTGATTTGCTTGCAATGACAAAGATAGTCAATTCTGAGGTGTCTATTATCCTGGGTAAACTTGTGTCGATGATTCGACGCTTGTGGGAAACCTGAATCATCAACCTGGATATGACAACAGGACATGGTAATGCCAAGACATCGTTTATATTTTGAATCGTACGGTCTTGCAATACCATATGAAGTTGTTGATTATTTAACTCGGGGAGCGAGCGTTCCTCGACGGCAGCCACTATTTTATTTAACACCACCGTTACAAAAGAACCTTTCAATAAGTGGACGATGCTGCTGATTTTGCAAATGAGATGTTGGATGGACTGACAGGGTATGCAAACAGCTATGGCGAGTTTGTGCTGCTTGTCGACCAATATTTGCCAAAAGGGCGTTAAGAGACCCTCATATAAGTTCTAATATAATTTTGCCAAGGGTCAAATGCTCATCTACCATTAGGACCGCCCTGATGTGTCTATACAGACTCAAAATGTGCTTGGAATCATTGCAATCGCTAGCGAAAACGCTTTATAGCAGACTGCACCAAAAAGCATAAAAAAAACACACCGGGACTCCTTCTAAAACGGTAAAGTTGGATTCACAAACAACCCACCTTGGTTAAGTTGCCAATTAATTGTATTGAGACAACGTTGACTCAACTATGAAGAGACAAATCTCGACGCATGCACTTGTCTGTCTTAACATTCTTGGGCGAAAATAAGAACAATCGTTTCAAACACCAAGCAATGTCGCAAATCAGTATGACTGTATATGAACGTGGTGCCAGGCCCCAGCAACGCGCAATCGCCGGAGACTTAAATATTCCCAGCGTAGATATTATGTATGATTGCATGACACTTGTACCAGAAAAAAAGGTTAATTGTTTAGAAGTGCGTGTGTGTCTTCCACCGCACATAATGAGTCTGGACAGGTCCTGCCTGCCTATCATTTATTTTCGCATTGGTTATATTAAACAACGAAGTGTGATGGACCTTTAAAGCTACCAACCTAGAAAAATAATTCAAGTGGAACAACAGCTGTGAGATGAAATCACCAAGAGCACCGCGGTACTCGCGAAATTCAAGCGCGTGTGTTGTGGTAGATGCTAGTTACGGAATCGCGGCCGCGACCACCGTTGGCCTTGGCATTGTTGGATATGCGATAACATTAGCCATTATAGGCATACCAGTGGGATATCCTTTCCAGGCCATGACAGTAACCAGTGTCGCGGGTGGTGGCTGCATTCGCGAATACGTATTTCCTCGGAACTCCTCGCGGTGACACAAAGTAGTCTCAACACCATCAGTAAACTACTTGGTGGCTGTTTAAGAGAAAATGATTAGCATGATTGATTTTGAGATCGTCTTGGTCGAAAGATTTACAGGCAGTATGCATGGAGTAAATGGTTGCATGTGCATATCTATCTGTCCGTTAGCTCAATGCACTGCAGCTACCTAACACGTGACTTTTCCCCTATGAGTTTTGTCTCATACATGTGTTTCTTTGATTGTAGCCCACAAGAGTCCACCTATCCTCGTTCATAAAGTCAAGCGATCCCGTGTTTGCATACTTGGGACAATCTTCGTACATTCATGGTCGATGTCACCTAGGAACAGAAGGTTTTGACCTTAGTCAGGGATAGTGGTCTTGAATTCCATTATCATGGCAGTATGAGGGAGTTAATAAAAAATGAGAATAAAGAAAAGAAAGAATATGAAAGATAAACTATTAGCAAAGCGTATAGAGTTTAGAAAAGCGGAGGAATGAAATCGGAAGAACAAGAAAAGAAGAAAAAGTGGGATTATATGTACTTCCTTGTAGCGCCGAATGTTTACATCTTATGGTGTTTTTGAAGTTAAATTACCATGTGGTATAAGGCACTAAAACGGTTAGATGCATTGTTCTTGGTAAACCTTGCAAGAGGCACGAGGTGTTGTGTACTTTCCACAAGTCCACATCCACAAAGAGGTGATCCAACAATATTTGTTTAGATATAAATAAATGCGGAGTAAGTAACCTGCAATTTGTCCTAGGTCTGGCATGAAGATTTTGCAATTTCCTTCTTCCTCATTAAAACGTTTGAAGCTGTGAATGGAGTCGCTTTGACGAGTCTCTAGCATCAATAGATACTAATTTTGTTTCACCAGTCACTAATCTGGCTGCCTCATATGATATAATTTCGAGTTCACTTTACTCAAATAATGTGCAAGTGTTCCAAACCACACTACCATATTCCAGAATAGGTCGTATAGGAAACGCATATATAATTTGTAATTATTTTCTGTCAAGTTGAAATTTGGATCTGCGTATAACACTAATTCTTAATTATCCTTCTGTTTTATATAATCTACATATTTGTGTCACGATCACAATCGAGGAAAATCTCAGTGACGTTTGCACGAGTCAGCTTTCTCAATTCTTAGGTTGAGCAAATAATAATAATAATAATGGAACCTTAAGGCACACCTCCACTCTGAAATACACCCTCTGAAGTATCACTCTTTGTTTCCTGTTTAAAACAGAAAACTATTTTAAATTGTCCCCGTGATGCAAGTAGCTGTCAATTTATGGTCGAGTCTATTATACCACATACAAACGAAAGCTTTACTTATATTGCAGAATACAACTCTTATTTCTTTACTGGAATCTGCTTCTTGACAAAACACATCATCAGTGTCAGATTAAACCTTGCGGAAGCTCCTAGGCAGTCGAAATCTCGGGGCCCCCCTGGCAAATTATCTCCTAATACCTCAACATCCGAGGTAAAATATTAGTTTCTCACTTTGCATGCGTGTACATCAGCTATGGACGGTATAATTTTTTTTCACAGTAATTGTAACTCAAGAATTCTTTAACCATGGCTACACTTGGTCTAATATAGTAATGTTTGATATAGTAATATTTTCGTCTGAGAGAGAGAGAGAGAGAGAGAGAGAGAGAGAGAGAGAGAGAGAGAGAAAGTGTGTGTGTGTGTTGGAGGTTTAACGAACTTGTAAAACAAATTCAGTCATATCGCTACGATGTCGTCAATGTGGCATTTTATAGGGATGTCTAGCACTGAGGCATCATGCAGCAGACATGTAGTATGATGTCCCACCCAGTCACATTATCCTGACACCAGGCTGACCAGTTCTATCACTAACGTCTTAATGCTGAGCGCCAAGGTAGGCAGCTGCTTGTACCATTTCTTTTTAGTCTTTGGAATCAGTTGGCCGGGGTTCGAACCCGCGACCTCTAGCATGCGAGGTCGGATATAATAATATTTGTTTTGATATAGTACTGTTTGGTCTGTTATAGCAATGTTTGGGTCTGATAACAGTAATGTTTGGTCTGATATAGCAATGTTTGGTCTGATATAGTAATATTTGATTTAGCAATGATTTCGTCGGATATAGTAATAGCTGATATAGTAATGTTTTGTCTGATATAACAATGTATGATATAGTAATGTTTTGGTAGTAGTTGCTTTCTTTTCTGACAGCTGATGATCTGGCGTTCCATATACAAGGAACTTCCTAATGGCCATCTGGTTCCGAGGAAGATGTTTTTTGTTTGTTAAACGCTTACTCAATTTCAATGACTTGTTACGTAGAAAGTGCGATTAAAAACATGTTTGCCTTACATGGGTCTGATAAAGTAACGAACTTTCTGTTAATTACACAACAGTAAATCATAAGATATATCGGTATCGAGATTGACATAATTTAGACCAAAAAAGCAACCTACGTTTGTACCGACTTTAGACAAATGTAAGTGTTAATGTATGCGTCATTACTCCAGGGACACGCGGAAAGAACAGTTATGCAGCATGTGCAGTCTTGACAACAGTTTAGTTCAATATTTACCTGTATAGCGCACGCGACCTATGTATTGTACTCACTACCTGGCGGGGGGGGGGGATGTACATGATAATTAAAGTCTGTAAAACTCCGGTTCAATATCTATCGCAATTAAAACTTATTCTGGTAATAAAATCCGTTTTATATTGGTTCTGATTACAGTTGAACGATGCTATAATTTATTTTCGTTGATGTATGTGCTGATTTCATTACTTCTTTCCGACTGTGCACTGAGCAGCTATGCATACACCGATATTTGCGTTCGGCCTATGTCGTGGGTTATATTTTATTATTTTCTGAACACCAGAACTTTGCTACAGTTCACTTCACAACTGTGTAACTAACACAAAGCACGCAACCTGTTATGAAGTATTAAAAGGTTGGTCGTTTCCTATTGCTTTTTCTACGTCGAAAATCAATATAACGAGAATCTAAGTTTGTTCCAGAAATATTGTCCGTTTTTGGGAGTTTATGTTATTGCTGAAATTTAGTATGTTGTTTAGGACAATAACTCAGTCAGATATTAGGAGGAACGCGATATAAAGAGGGGCAAATTCGGTAACTTTATCTATCTATCTATCTGTCTATCTATCCATCCACCCATCGGGGAATGCATTCTTTTCTCTGTAAATATCTTTCTAAAACATCTATCACTCAGCATATTGCATAGTTTTTAACATGTTTCGTAATGTTTTTGTACCTTCCTTTTTGTAACAATACATATTGTAATAAATTTAAGAGTATGCGCATTTGGTTATAGAGCTCCGTTTTAAGGAATTATTAGATTTTGTGATTATTTGTTTGATTATGGGAACTCGGGCCTGTTGTAATATTCCTCACCCCGAAAAAATTAGCCAATTACTAGGAGCAAACGTCAAGGAGTGAAGTGTTAGTGAGTTTCCATGATGCGATTGTTTACTTTTGGTGCATTCAGGTCAGAGCCGAATGAGTGTCTCTATCATTCCATAGTCCCTATTAAAATCTAGTTGTGTATATTGATCGTGTGACTCCTGCTACATGACTAGGCTCGTACAAAGTAACAAAGAAAAGAGTGAAGCCAACAAGCTTTGTAAATTTAACAAAATAATTTATTTCCCTAGAAAACAAGGTAAAATATGAAAAAAGGACTTACGGTTTGTGAATATAATCCAAAAATTAATCCTAGAATTTGAAAATATAAGTCATATCACTAAAAAGTTCTAATTGAATCCAAGTTCGAATCTCGATGAAGTTCCAAGATGGAAGGCGATGACATCCTCTATAACCAGTTTTGTGCTGATATGCCAACAGTTCCTTGTTGAGTCACTAAGAATATAATTCCGGCTTTAGAATTCCGAATAATTTTTAGTAAATGTCTTTGTCCAAGAATTTCGATGAATACAAGTAAAGTCTCCAGGAAAATAAATTATTTTAAATAAAAAACTCAATTCAAATGGCAACAACAGGAATACCTTTCAGCCTGAAGGCATGATTTACAACTGACTCAGAAACACTGAGATTGAGTATTAAACCCAACTAAAAAAAAAACGCAATTTCAGACCGCGTGATGGGTCACGTGATCACTCTGTCCCAACAGCGCAGTAAAAAAATATGTCAATTATCACGTACTCTGGTAAGCCTTAGCTATAAACCAAAGATTCCCACACTGGAAATGAATTTAAAAATAAAACGTTGTTCATTCAGCTAACACCCAGGCCAAGCATGATCTTGATTACGACCAATGATTTTCACTCTGTGTTTATCAAATTTTGAACCAAGGTCAGTAACTAGGTCAGCTAAAAATACAATGAAGCAACACTGTTATTTACTAGAACTGAACTGAATTTTTCTAGAAAAATGTCAAATCCAGTTAATAAAGTTATTACAATAACATGTAATGAAATAAAAATAAAATAAAAGAGAATTTAAAACTAACACACAAGTAATTAAATTATATGTACCAGGTGTAGTAAGATTGGAGACTGGAATATTACCTATGGAATGAACGAGAAGAGACTGTTACGTCGTTGGCAGGTACCATTTATGTTGCCATGGTGGCAAATGTGATGCAATTTTACAGACGTAATGTGTCTTAAAACCATGACTTGACTGGCCTTAGGTGGCATAGTAAAACTAGTTCCCTGCATTAGATGGAGTTGTATAGTTTTACGGCGTGAAATGCTGATGGTACGGAAAGTTAATGAAGAGAAACCATGCAAATGTGCGGTTGATAGACAATTGGAAAGTTGTGAGATCTGTGATCTTGTATTAATTAGAGTAAAATTATTTATAGAATGGACACGTTGGGGTTTCTACTTTACAACATAAGCTGTATGGAAGAATTTGGAATTAGGGGAAACTTATGACTTCTAGCGGAATCTGGCCAGGGTTTGACATCGCTGGGTCAAGTAAAACCCCTGGATTGTTATAATATTTTCTACGTCCTCCAATCTTTCTCAGTCTTGTTCATGTTGTATGTTTATGAATAAGTAACAGGTCGTTAAGAAATAGATTTGTCTCACAAGAGGAATTGATAAATAATTTTTGCACTGTTAATTGATAGATCAAAATAGATCAATCAATAGATAAATTATTGTTATATTACCATGCATATACTATGCGATCCTTGCAATAAAATGATGACACCTATATTAATCAATGTAAATGACGTCAGTGTCTTGCCGATACGGAAGTACAAGAAGTAGATAAAACAGATAATGGGAATGGAAGTTGCGCAATATTGTTTTTATCTTTTGGAACCTGGATAGCAATTGATGAGAAGGTGACCTTTGCATTGCCTTAATTGCTGTTGTAGCCGTTATGTTTTTTTTTTTTTTTTTTTTTTTTTTTCTTGTGTCCTGAGATTTATTTGCATCGCATCTCTTTCTCACTGGAAGGAGGTACCAATGGAATACAAGTCACAGCAACAGGCTATATATATTTTGTATCTATTCGTCTTTTGAGGCACTCTCTCTATACGTTTAAGTTTTTAGGTCTTGATCGCTTTAGATACCCTGTGGGAATGTATTTTTTTCGTTTTAGCAGTAGAAAATATCCAGCCTTAATTAGACGTTGATCATATACATACAGTAACTGCATTCACCTGTCCCTCTTTCTTTCTTAGGCTGATATCTGATTCATACATCTTTTAAACGGCAGTATCATATCCACGTGTTTCTTATTTAAAAAAAAAACAACAACAAATCAAACAACAACAGAAAAACATTCAGCTTGGCTTGTTTCGTTATCAGTGGTGTCAGTACCTTCGGGTTTATGTTTTCTTCCCTTCTTGCGAAAATTCCACAAAAGACGGCATATGATGATGCATGGGTCAGAGCATGTATGACATAAGCGAATGCCAGATTATAAGAGACTGGTTTTCGTTTCCTAAATACTCTGACAAAGACAAGTCCATTGGCAAAGACAAGTCCATTGACAAAGACAAGTGCATTGATGCAAACGTACCCTATCAACCTGTTTACTCACTCACGCACCCACCATATAATTTTATGAGTGTCTGTTTTGTTTTCCTTTTGTTTTCTTTCTTTTTTTTTTTTCCGCTCTCCATCTGTGCCCAGGTCAACCACATTAACAAATATATGCTATCTCCGTCTAACAACGTCAATTGGATTAAAACGTATTCGGTGTCCCTGTGTATCCAAGTATATGCTCTCACTGTGAATCTACATCGATTGCCTTAACAAGTATACGCTGTTCCTGTGTATTCACCTCAACTGCATTAACAAGTATAAGTTGCTACTGTATATCCACGTCAATTGCTTTAAGAACTATATGCTCTCACTCACTGTGTATCCACGTCAATTACATTAACGAGTATACGCTGCCACTGTTTATCCACGTCAGTTATATTAACAAGTGTACGCTGCCGCTGCATATTCACCTCAACTGCATTAACAAGTATATGCTGTACTCACTGTGTATCCACGTCATTTTCACTAACAAGTATACCCTGTCCCCGTGCATCCATGTCAGTTATATTAACAAATATGCGCTGTTCCTGTATATCCACGTCAACTGCATTAACAAGTATACAATATCCCTATGTATCCATGTTAACTGTATTAACAAGTATACCATATCCCTGCGTATCCACGTCAGTTGCATTAACAATTAGACGCTGTCACTGTATATTCTCGTCAATTGCGTTAACAAGTATACGCTGCCACTGTATATCCACTATAAAAGAAGCACAACATTACATAATACGGTTGCGTTCTGATTAAAACGCCATGTTTGATGGGAAAGGCCCATTATCATGTTGCCGTTTGGGTTATGCCTTTTAAATGTATGATGTGGCGAGTTGCTTTATGCTTTGTTAATGTATCATCTTGCCGGTTGGGTTATACCTTTTTAATGTATGATGTTACTTTTTTGTTAATTCCTTTAAAATGTATCAGATTCTCGTATGTTTAATGGCTTTAAAATTTACCCGATTTTCGTATGGTTAATGCCTTTAAAATGAATTAGATTCCTGTTTGGGTTATGCCTTTGCAATGTGTTTTGTATTTTGAGGCTATTTACATACATATATATATATATATATATATATATATATATATATATATATATATATATATATATATATATATATATACGTCTTCCTCGTGTCATCATTCTTGTGACATACGAAAATAAAATATCATTCATTTTCTATTAGAAGTGGACTGAAGGGACATATCTAATCACCCTTATTAATAAGTTGTTTCCGTTTTTCAATCGTCAGCGTGTGATTTCAACATCTAATGCGTAAAACTGGCGTATAAATCAGATCCAGTAAGACCCAGATCTGCCAGCGCCATTTGCATAATAGTGAAGCAATTTGGCCTGACCTACTTAAAACGTTTGGGTGACTAATATTAATGTTAGTCGTAGAAAGCTTTTGCTGACTAAAAGAAAACATTTAATGACTAGCACAAAACCTTTGATGAGTAGAAGAAAACATTTGGTGACTAGTAAAGAAAGTGTGTAATAGGATATAACATCGGCAACATTTGATGGACTTAGGTAGTACTTTTTAAATGCCTTTATCCCAACAGTGTTTTCATAGAACTGTGAATATTTTAGAGATATGTAAAAAGAACAAAAAAATAATACCTCGTAACTTATCAGGTCTTTCCAACAATAATACGACACCTTCGTCTTGGTGTTCAATTATTCTGCCCACTACCCCAGGTCTGAAAATACTTCTTTAATAAAATGGATACTCCATCAGACTATCTTCCTAGCTTTAACAAAAACGGATACGTATCCAGGCTGACTCCGACCTTTAATAAGCACGGATACCCAACTATACTATATCCCTGCTTGAATGAAAGCGGACACTCCAATGGACTAGTTTCCTATCTCCTTTGAGACTTTATAATTTCTCTGACAGAATTATAAATTATATACCCCAACATAAAATTTGGAAAAGCATTTGCACACTTGCCCATGGTTTCTCAGAAAGCTAAAATATCATACTGACTACAACAATTTATGAAATTAAAATTTTCTCTGAATGCTTTCACTACTCCCTCCACCTCCCAACCCCTCGTCCTTATGATCGAAAATAATATTGATATTTCCAAATTATCTGACAGTCTCTTAATTGTTTGTCAGCTGTATGACGTTGTCATTTGATAAAGAATGTGAACGTACAAGTATATCTAATGAATGGATTGAAAGTAATCTATGATTACTATCAATAGTTAGAAGCCATGTAAGTCTGACGGTTCTAATAAGAAGAATAACTTAATTCCTCGCTACCCTAATGGTGAGAAGTCTGGTTGTTTTCGCTGTGACCTAGTCTTGTCTCTACTTATGTGCAGCTGAACCCTTTGGTGTCTCCTTGTGTGGGTCTGAGCCCTTTGCCTGGTCACTCTTTATGTGTGGTTGAACACTTTGCCTGGTCTCTCCTTATGTGGGGTTTAACCCTTTGCCTGGTCTCTCCTTATGTGGGACTGAATCATTTGCCTGGTCTCTCCTTATGTGGGGCTGACTCCTTGTTCTGCTAAAGCGTTCTGCAAATTTCAGGTATCCTATTTTGCGTCATATACCATGTCAATATATGTTTTGTCATATACAAATCTAGCGAATTTTACTCTGTCACTTTGTTAATGGACCCAGCTTTTTCCATTCCTTATGTATGCATGAAGTCAGCTCTGAGACATAAGAATCTCTGTGTTCATTTTTCTTTGTATACAGTATTTTCAGGTGTCTCTGATGAATATAACCAGTCTGTCTCAACAAGCGACAATTCTTCGGTCAAACGCCCCTTCATCCAACATAAAGTTACATATATCGTGTCCAGACTTTGCTTTTAGTTTGTCAGTTTTACTCTCAAGGGTTTCGAGTCTTTTTCTCACTTTAGCATTTTCGGATTTCAGAGTTTCGTGTTCAGCATGCATGACCCCAACTAAAATATCACTCTTATCTGTTGGGGTCAAATACGTTTGATTTAAAACCATGAATTATTTCGCAATTTCTTCAATCTTCAAAACCTTGGTGACACGAGAAACTAGCTCTTGTAACACGCACAATCTTAGCGTCACTTGTTGAAAGCCATGATTGGCTGTCTCTGTTGACGCTTCCCTGTTGATGACACAGGAGTCTGTTCCACCAACCCATCTATCGCCAGTGAAAGTCCAAGAGCAAGTGCAATTCTGAGACGAAGCTTCACACCATTTACAAAAAGCACAAAGTGTCTGACAATGGATTCAAAGTGTTTGACAATGGACTCAGAGTGTCTGACAATGGACACAAAGTGTCTGACAATGGGAACAAAATGTCTGACGATGGACTCGAAGTGTCTGACGATGGACTCGAAGTGTCTGACAATGGATACAAAGTGTCTAACAATGGACTCAAAGTGTCTGACAATGGATACAAAGTGCCTGACAAATGGACGCAAAATGTCTGACAATGGACTCTGGTGATAGTTGGTTGCCCCCAAAAACATATTCATACTCTACAAAGACAGATTTCTACGGTCATTTTGTGCAGTCGTCATAAATATACTTCTCGAAATGAAGCATGACTGTTCTCTTCGCGTATCACAATATACATTGTTGTTATCAGACAATACCAATACTCGATCTTTGACCGTGGGTAGTTCTTTAATTACACATGCCATTTCTCGAAAAGCCATTGTTATGCATACATGAAAACAATGTACCTGTTTGTATTCAAAACTGGACTCGTCATATGTGTTTATTTACACTGTTTTATACGTGTAGACCTATATGTTGACGGGGGGCGGGGAGCTGTCTTCAAAGACATAGCACAAAATCTGCAACGAGCACAGTGTTTGTTTTCAAAATCAGGATTTCTGGTAAATGTAGGTTTTATACGCGTAGACCCATATATTGGCGCGCGCGCGCCCGTGTGTGTGTGTGTGTGTGTGTGTGTGTGTGTGTGTGTGTGTCTGTTTGTTTGTTCCGCTCACGGAAAGGTTAGAGATGATTCAATTGCACCTCTGGGGGTTCGGCAAAGACAAAGCACAAGATCTGAGACGAGCACAGGATTCATTTTCTAAATCAGGATTTCTGGTACATGTAAGTTTCTGAAAACTGATCAAAACATCATTATGATCTGCGATTTCTGACATTAGAAGAAATTAGGAATTAGACTGGGGTAAAAATATATTATGTTAATATGCACAATTTCCCGTTTCGGTTGCAAGAAGACTTCTGCCGGAATCGCGTCGACGGCGGCGATACAGTATTACGTTTCATTACGTTGGAATGTTGATGCATTAAATTCATTGTAAACACTTCCACTTGATCGTAAAGTACGTGCCACCACTAAATACTTGTAAGTATAACTGGCAATATTTAACGTTATTTTGATGTGGTATATATAAATGAATAATTAAATGTCTTCAATTAATACATTCATTCATGAAAAATCAAAATTTGCTTTATTTCGTTGATGATTATGCGCCATTCGAGCCAGAATAAAAATAATCATATTCTGCATTTTTATTAAACTCAAAGGATAATGTGGAGTAGATTATAGTTGTTGAGTTCCAAACAAATATGCAGATAGTTACAGATTTGTAATTTCTAAACTTTTCCATGTGCTAGGATATAGTGTCCATTTTATTAAGAATAACAACAGAATGTGAGTATTATCAGTACAACAGGAAAATCGCGTAATTATAGAAGATGGAGATGATATTAAACTATTTTTTCTTGCTTTCGTCCACTTTTCTGTATTATAGTTCTCTTTTCATCCTTCTTTCGCAACTTTCCCCTCTTTCTTTATCCCTTTACAAATACTGGGGATCTCCTATTTATCATAAATTTCTAAAGTCAAATAAAATGTATCAAATAACTGCAATAGCAGATAGCACACGTCTAGATGTAAAATAGTATCACGGAATATCCGCCGTTTAAGCACAGATGGATACGGACTTACAGAGAGAGAGAGAGAGAGAGAGAGAGAGAGAGAGAGAGAGAGAGAGAGAGAGATGGATAAGGGTTGGGGGTTGGGGTTGTGTTTCGCCTGTTTCCTCTCTCGTTCATTATTTTCATCGATACCCCTTTAATTTGTTCCCGGAGCTCACCACGATTCAATGATTCATTTGCAAAGTATGATTTCTTGCACTGAAAGCTATAACTAAGTGTTCACCAATGGATGGCAATAGATACCTCATTGTAAAGTAGGTCAAAGATCCCGGCAACTGATTAACAGTTCTACTGATTTCAATATGACAGCTATGGACAATCGAAGTCATTGATAACAGTGCACGAGTTAATTTCTCTACGACTACCTGATTTCCTCAAACCTTTTATTGAGTGTAATAGCCGTCCAATCTTGCAAAGATTTAATTAATAAATGTCGATTCTTTATTAACGAAAACCTTCTCCATCTTCAATATTTTACTGAAAAATCTTTTGCATCTCATCTAAACTTGCGGAAAAAGATCCCTGACAAATAAATGTAAATAAATAAATACTTTTAAGTTTGAAGGTTTAGAATTATAGATAATCGAATCGGGAAATAATTAGTATGCACTGGTATAACCTTTTCTTTGTCCTTAAAAAAGACAGCGTGTCTAATCAATCAAATCAAACAAAGACCCTGTAATTATAAAACACTGGTTGAACCAGATAAGGATTTCATGACCACAGCTAAAATAGAGACATCTAGACGGTAATTGTCAAGCTTGAATATCTCGCTGTCAAAATAATGGATTCGTCCATATTCCATGTCAGATAATATTGACAGGACTATTTTGGAACAAGGGCGAAAACTCTGCAGATGTTTTTAATAATATATCATTACAGACTTTCTGTGAACGCTTTCAAGACCTTGATATCTGAGAACACTATGAATATGTTCCTGATGAGGCTGTCACTCATCATAACAGTAACCTTAACAGACATACAAGTGAGCAGGCTGCTCTTAGGTCAATAAAATCTTTGTAATTGTGATACGAGTCTAAGGGGCAATGAAATTTTGAAAGACAATAAACCTTGTAACAGGGATACGATCTAAGAGGCAATGAAATCTTGGAAAGACAATAAAGCTTGCAATAGTTGTACGAGTCTAAGAGCAATGCATTTTTGAAAGACAACAAACCTTGTAACAGGGATACGAGTCTAAAAGGAAATTAAATCATTGAAATATAATGAACCCTGTAATAGTTGTACGTATCTAAGAGGCAATGAATTTTTAAAGACAAACCTTGTAACAGGGATACTAGTCTAAGGGGAAATTAAATCATTGAAAGACAATGGATGTTGTGATAGTTGCACGAGTCTAAGGGCAATGAATGTTTGAAAGACAATGAACCTTGTAATAGGGATACGAGTCTAAGGGTACTAAACTCTAAGAATGACAAACCTTGTAATAGGGATACGATTCTATAGGCAATACAATCTTTGAAAGACAATAAACCTGGTAAGAGTCTTTGAAAGACAATTTTGAAAGCTTCCAAATCAACATTTTCCCTCTGCTTACAAAATTATATAATCTTATTTGTTATACTGATCTAATTCAGGACTATGGAACAGTTTGATCTTATTTGTTATTATATTGGTCAATTTGCTATACTGGTCTGATTCAGGAATGTCAAACAGTTTAATATTATTTGTTATATTGGTCTGATTCATGAATGTCAGACAGTTTAATCTTATTGTTATACTGGTCTGATTCAGGGATGTCAGACAATTTAATCTTATTTGTTATACTGGTCTGATTCAAGGATGTCAGACAGTTTGATATTATTTGTTACACTGGTCTGATTTAGGGATGTCAGACAGTTGATCTTATTTGTTACACCGGTCTGATTCAGGGGTGTCAGACAGTTTGATGTTATTTGTTATACTGGTCTGATTCAGGGATGTCAGACAGTTTAATCTTATTTGTTATACTGGTCTGATTCAAGGATGTCAGAAAGTTTAATCTTATTTGTTACACCTGTCTGATTCAGGGATGTCAGACAGTTTGATATTATCTGTTATAATGATCTAATCTAGGAATATGGGATATTTTCATCTTTTCAAGAATGTGAGACAGTTTAATCTTATTTGCTATATTGATCTGATCTAGAAATGTGGACAGTTTAATCTTATTTCTTACAATGATCCAGGAATGTGGAACAAAGTGTACATTTACACATTTTGTGAAATAAAGGTACTTTTCCACATCTAGATACAACAGGGTTATTGCTAATCTGAGTTGTTTTTGAAAACTGAATGCTTATTCAAATTAATTTTTATAGCAGTTATGTTCACTTGGTGAAGAACAAACGGGATTCACATAACATTCGAGTACAGGTTATTATAGTTTTAATTTCAGATGTCTAATTGTTTTGTACCTTTCTACGAACGGCAAACTGTATAGCGCCTTCACTGATTATCAAAAGGTTTTCCTTCCGTACACAGGACAGCATTATGGCACAAACTGCTAAACAACTTTGTTGAGTCGAATATTGTTTAGGATGGCACTACGACACAAATTGTTGAGTCGAATATTGTTTAGGATTGCACTACGACACAAACTGTTGAGGCGAATATTGTTTGGGATGGCACTACGACACAAACTGTTGAGGCGAATATTGTTTAGGATGGCACTACGACACAAACTGTTGAGGCGAATATTGTTTAGGATGGCACTACGACACAAATTGTTGAGGTGAATATTGTTTAGGATGGCACCACGACACAAACTGTTGAGTCGAATATTGTTTAGGATGGCACTACGACACAAATTGCTGAGGAGCTCTTTTGATGAGAATTTTAATATTCTTATCATACATATGGGTAACCAAGCTAAGGCTTGTGCAAGGATAACTTACAAGACCTCTGCTTTCTTCCAAATTAATGTTGGTCTACTCTAAGGCAATATGTTGTCACTTTTATTCGTGTTCCCCCACTGCCCTAACAAATTTAATTTGTAAGGCATACGATGAGATGAATGTGTTTAAAAGCATGGTCAATTTTGCACTGAACACTGCTGATATTGACTATTTGTCAGGATATATTGAAGTTTGTACGCAGTCGTCGATACTGTTGTACTTCTGAATATAGCTACAGATAGATTTAGTGCCACGCTTTTTAATCCCAAGACTTGGAATTTGACTGCTAACCCCATTGATGACATGTATTTAAAATGTTATGAATATTTTGTTACAGCTTTTTGTTTCTGTTGAACCTATCAATAAATATAACGCCGATTGATAGACAAAATAACGTTCTGCAAAATGGTCTTCAGCTGCAAGCACAGCACGGTGGACGCCTGCAGAAATATGCGTGTGACGTAACATAGATAAATGATAGTGAGGTACAAGATATTGGAGAAGAACAATTATGATACTGTTATGTATATCTATAGTATGTGTTTCACTTTGATTCATGATTGAATAATGTACAGATATTTATTAGACAACATTAAATAGCTAATTTTGTCCCCTGTGGGGTTGTAATTTGGGATGAGGTCATTTAGTCTGAGTAAACACGTTTTTGATAAGATTTGAGTTCAGACCATTGGTTTTCCCATAGTTGGCTGGTTGCTAAAGGACCGGACATTGTTTTCCAGTTAGAATGATCTGGAATTGAACGTTTGACTTTCTTCCTGATTCTGACATTGTATCTTAGTTTTTTGTATAGGGCAGTGGATAACAGAAGTGCTATTCCTGTCTTAAACATCTGTAGTGTAGACAATCGTTTAGTTGTGTTCGATTGTCATTTGAGAGGATGTATTTATTTCAATTATTCAATGGAATTACAAGGTGCTCATAAACTTTAGAACTATGTAACAATTTTGGAATTACTGTGAAATTATTTGAAGACGTTTTGGATTATATCATTGTGATACATCAAGACTGTTAGCATATTAACATTATTCAAGGTCTTTGGCACATCAGCACAATTGATTGGACTTTATTCGGAACGCCACTGGAACTTATTTAGAATACTCTATAATTTTGGACTTGTGATATAACTTTTAGGGCTATTTGGGATTTAATACACAATACTGTAAGTTATTTTTAAATTTTCACTTTGTATTCTTTGCAAAAAAATTATTTGTTGAATTTTCCAAAATCATGTTGGTTTTCGCTCTTTTCTGTTACTTGGTCTAATACTGTAGAGTCGTAACAATACCGAGCAAAGATCATACTGTAAAACCTCGTCGACCGCAGGGACTCTTTGACTGATGTCAAGGTTGACTTGGATAAAGTTTACTGATCTTTTTCTCTGTCGTATCCTACAATTTTCATAACATTAAGATGGTCGCGAATCCAAAGAAGCATGACCACAGTCTGGAAGACAGTTTTCTGTGATAGTTAAGCAAAAGGAGTCTGCATTGTAGGTGTAAACTGATGAAAGTATTTGATACGCAGTGGAACATATTTATATTATCATAGAGATTATTGCGTCCGATGTTTTCAGTACATTGAAGAATCATTTGACGCCCGAAAGGGCTCGTGCAAGATGGGTTCCAATCGCCAAACAGCTACTCGTTACATATAAAAAGGGCGACCAGACCCCTTAAAATGAGATTGTCACAAGTGATTTACCTTTCTGAACAGGGTTTAGAAAAAATATAAAAGTGTAGTTCGGAGAAAACGAGAAGACCCAAAGTCGCTCAAAGTAGATGGACTATTAATCGCGTTTTATGCGCAATATTTTTCGATGCAAAAAGGCCCAGTAGTCCAGGTACTTGTATTTATCCTTGCTACTGTCACAAGAAATATGTATGCCTCGAAAATGTTGCTAAAAGTTGTGGAATACTACCGAACCATCCGACCGCGCAACTGTACACGATGCATCTACATTATGACAACGGACCTGAAAGAGCAAACTGTGTAACATCCTCCATACAGTTTTGACTTTCCTCTAAGGAATTTTTCGGCTGAATCACGTTATCAAAGATTCGGTGAGGTGCAGACGATTTGAAAGCCGTCATGCAATTGGAAGTGCAAGTTTCCAGGGTATGAGCAACATACCAAAACTTGAATACAAAGTGGGATATAATAATTTGAAAATAAACAGACTAAGTGTGTGAAGGTGGATGCGAAGTACTTTGAGGGGATGCACTGATGTTCTGTTCACTGAGAAAATGTGTGGAGGTGGATGAGAAGCAGTTTGAGGGGATACACTGAGGTACTGTTCACTAACTGAGAATGTTTGTTGAGGTGCATGAGAGTACATTGAGGGTATGCACTGACGTAATGTTCACTAACTGAGAAAATATGTGGAGGTAGGGTACTTTGAGGGTATGCACTGACGTACTGTTCATTAACTGGGAAATTGTGTGGAGGTGGATGAGAAGTATTTTGAGGGGATGCACTGACCTACTGGTCACTAACTGAATTTGTGGATGTGTACGAGGAGTACTTTGAGGGGATGCACTGAAGTACTGTTCACTGACAAATTGTGTGGCAGTGAGTGCATAGTACTTTGTGGGGATGCACTAACACACTGTTCACGAAGAAAGTGTGTGGATGTGCTTGAGAGTTCTTTGAAGGGAAGCACTGACGTACTGTACACCAACAATTATCTATATTATGCAGGGCATTAGTATACAGAACGTATTAAATGCCTCTCATAAACCAAATAGTTATTCTTCGTCAGTCTAATACTATTAGCATATCCATATCAGCAGCGGAAGTAGAGACGTTTTGTACTTTATCTTTGGGCAAAGTTTGGGCAAAGTTTTCAAAGCTAGCAAAATATATTTGAACAGATGAAATTGACAGCATTTTAATTCTTCAGAAATCCAGCAAATATCCGAATTAAATTATGTGATTCGTTGGTTATACACATTCTATTATACAGAACAGTGGTCCGACGTTATAAAAACATATACCGGATTGAGTCATTTCACAATAAATTTTGAAAATCTCTCCTGAACATTAAAGCTTTTACTCCACATGTTTATAGTGTATTCTGTAGATTTATATTTGATATTTTCACCAATGGCAATTATATAGGGTAAAACTGTGTGATAAAATAGTGATCTTTTAAACATTTTGTATAAATTATTCTTATCCCTCATGGTTTTCAGATTAACAATGGTTTCATGCAATGGATAAATTGCAGTGGATTGACAATGGTTTGGGGTTAATCAAGATTAGTTTCTTTAATATGGGAGCTCGTACAAATGTTTTACAAAATTGAAAAACAGGTACATAAAGAAACATGCATAAATATTCAACAAATGTTTATACTGAAACCTTTAAATTATATTTGTGTGTGTGTGTTGTGTGTGTGTGTGTGATTTGGATTTTTAACGTAACTTTAACAATATTTCAGTCATATCACTACGATGTCTGCAGTGTGGCAGTTTATAGTGGTATCTAGCACTGAGGCATCATGCTGCAGACATGTAGCATCATGTCCCATTATCCTGACACCAGGCCGACCAGTCCTAACACTAACTTCTTAATGCTGTGCGCCTAGCGAGGCAGTTGTTAGTACTATTTTTATAAGTCTTTGGTATGACTCGGCCGGGATTCGAACCCGCGACCTTCCGCATACGAGGCGGACGCTCTAACCACTAGGTCACCGGAGCGGTCAAATTATATTAGTCACTTTTACCTTAGTCACATAATATATATTTAGGTAGATTTAGATGTATAAATCAAAGATTATCTATAGAACAGACGTTTCTTTAACACAGACTATCGTGGGTATATCAGAAAGCTTACCAATAGCTTCTCGTGGGTCGGTGGTTGTTTCCGGGGTTTTCCCGAGTTCTTCCTCCACCATTAATACTGGCCGCCATGTATAGCCTATCTTGTGCTGAAAAATGGCGTTAAACGCTACAACAATAACAACAACACAGACTATCTGTAGAACAATCCTTTCGTTAATACCGATAATCTGTAGAACTGTCGTTTCTTTAACACAGACTATCTGTAGAACTGTCGTTTCTTTTACACGATTATTGGTAGTACAGTCGTTTCTTTAACACTGATTATTTGTAGTACAGTCGCTTCTTTAACACAGACTATCTGTAGAACTTTAACACCGACTAGAACGTTCGTTTCTTTAACACCGATTATGTGCAGAACTGTCGTTTCCTCGAGACAGCTTTTCTGCAGAACTGTCTTTTCTTTAACACATTATCTATAGTACTGTCGTTTCTGTAACAGATTATATGTAGAGCTGTCGTTTCTTTAACACCGATTATTTGCAGAACTGTCGTTTCTTTAGCACAGATTTTTTTGTAAAACTGTCGTTTCTTTAACAGATTATTTGTAGAACCATCGTTTCTTTAAGACGGATTATATGTAGTACTGTCGTTTCTTTAACAGATATCTGTAGAATTGTTGTTTCTTTAATACAGATTAATCTATAGAACTGTCATTTCTTGAACACAGATTACATGTAGAACTCGTCTCTATAACACACATTATCTGTAGGATTATCATTTCTTTAACACCGATTATCAACGGAATTGTCATTTCTTTATCTGTAATGCAGTCGTTTCTTTAACAGATTAATCTGTAGAACTGTCGTTTCTTTAACACAGATTAAGTGTAGAACTCGTCTCTGTAACACACATTATCTGCAGGACTGACGTTTCTTTAACGGAGAGACCAGATGGAAATTATAATTTACACATATTGGAAAATTTTGTTTTTACTTTATTTCGACAAAATACGCAGATATCTGGATCTTCATCTATATTTTTCCTTGATGTATGTTCATGCACGGGTTTTTTATGCTACGCAAATCATCCATGATGCATGTTTCTACTCGGGTAAATCCATGATGGATGTTTCTACACGGGAAATGCATGCTATCCCAATTATCCGTGATGTATGCTGATACACGGGTTTTTATGCTAACCAAATTGTCCATGATGCATGTTGATACACGGGTTTTTATGCTAACCAAATTGTCCATGATCTGTAAATTATTGCACTTCGACCATACAAGCATATAGCTAATAGCTATATTTTTATTTCGTGTGCTTTCTGATGTGTATTGTTTTGATAATGTTCACCATTTAATTTGAACTTAAACTGATTGTTTGCTTCTTGTTTGTATGTTTTATACCTCATTCCCCACCGGGAACTTGATTATCAACAAAAGTTAAATTTTCAAAGTTGATAAAAGCACAGGGTATAGAGTTGGTCATAAAACTGTATGTAATCGTCATTACTTCAGGGACCAGAAAATCACTTCTTTAAACTTTTATAAACACCAATCGTTCCGTTTTTGTTTTCCATCACCTTGCCAAATTCAGGACATAAACGTAAAAATACTGAATGATATTGATTCCAAGCTTTGAAAATCCATCAAGTGTTCTATTTATTTTATCATTAAATATAGTTCGTGAAATACTGGTATCTGGTTATTCCAAATGAATTCCAATAGTGTTCCGAATGAAGTCTAATCTTCAAAGTGCTGATGTACGAATACACTGGAATAGCATTGATGTGCTGAGAGTATTGATGAATCACACTCCTATAATCCAAAATGTCTCTAAATTAATTCACAATAATTCACAATAATCCCAAAATAATTACTTAGTCCGAAATTATTAAAGAGTACATTGTAATTCCAAAGAAAAACTTAAATAAATAATTCTCTCAAATTGAAACTGAACACTACTAATAGACTGATTCCACAAGTCAGATTTACATAAGCAAACCTAATATATAAACCTAAGTCACAATAAGAGAACCAGGATGACAGTCATCGTGATGGAAATTTCCATCAAACTGTAAACAAAAATTGGTTTTTGGAATCCTATAGGGTCTTAATCAAGGCTGTGTCTTTAACTCTAAGCCATGTAAACATATCTGCCTACAAATAATATTAATTTTAATACATAATCTACAACCAAAAACAAAAAATAGCTACATAATGTTGTTTGCAAACTAATAATATTGGTCAGGTAGGCCCAACCCCTACCCTCAGTTATGGACAAAGACAAATCGCAATACATAATATATACAAACTTGAAATTAATTCGGCATCAAACGTAATCTTTTTCTTGAAAATAAGTTTTCCAATCCTTACGCCGTTTTGCTTTGAAACGTCAGACAGTCTTTAACGAAAAGTGCCTAATACCATTTATTCAGGCTTTGAATGCACTGATGTATACTTACTGAGATAGTCTGGTGTCTTCTCAGAACATATATATCTTGAACTATGTAGAGGAAATCTAATCGTAAAATTATGAATCATATCGAATTAAACGAACGTGTTCCTCAAAACTTATAAAATTTAAAATTACCGTAAGTTCTTGAGATGTACAAGGGAAATATTTCTCAATAAGCCTGTTACTTATCAAACAAACACGGATGTTTTCATTTTGTCCACAAGTACATCTAACTAAAATGGACTTATTCCCACAAATAAGCCGAACCTAAAATAGAAGCTCTTCCACAAATAAGCCGAACCTAAAACAGAAGCTCTTCCACAAATAAACCAAACAATACTGAATCATTATTATATGCTGTAGCTTTTTCTTTTCGAATTTTTGGGGGTGTACGGATTTTTTTGGGATATACGGATTTGCACATTAATCCTAGACGTAATTTAAGAGCTGAGTTCCTTATTTAGCTGGATTCATGAACTTCCCAAGCTTGAAAATTGATTAAAATGGCTTGAACTGCCGTATTTTAGTTCCTAGTTACAAAATAATAAGGAATCTGAAGTAATAAATATCAGATCTATGTACAACGATTGTTTAAAAATATTTTCAAGCAAACAAGAACTGCGCATTAATACGTAAGTAATTAGTTTCTGGTACTAATAACTTTTAGATTTCTCTGTGTCACATAATGAGATTTTAACAAATCCTAATGCTTGTTACAGAGCCTTGGTAGATAATTGTAATTATTTAGAAGGGTGTTTGAGTTACATAATAATCTGTTTCATAGGTATTGTAGCGGAATACTCCCTCGGCTATACTACCCCGAGTCTCGCTATCTCGGGTTCTTTAGGATAGGTCTTGCATTTGGAGTGATACCCTGCTGAATCTGTCTGAGAACTGGCGCTCCAGAGTGTGACAGATTTCTACCTCAGCGGAATACCTTTTTATTCCTGGCTTCTTGTCGCCAGGCGGAATCACGTGACCCAAACCTAAGACGTTCGATGGCATTACAAAGCCCGTCAAACATTTAAAATCACAAAATAAACTTTAACGAAATAAAATATTAAATAACGAAACGAAAATTGAAGCCCATAGGGTTTCCTCATAACATTATGTTATTGTTTCGCCAAATTTGGCAAACGTAATATCTGATTTATTCGGGAGGTAAAAATAGCAGGTTTTGTTTTGTATCAAAACATATTTTTACATTCAGGCTTTATAGTCATTTGCTTGTACATGTTTTGTAATGCTTGTATCGAAAATTAGACGTTAAGGAAAGTGTGTTGAACGTACTTGCCCCGTGTTCGGAAATTTTACTTTGTTCCATGAGGAAATGTCATTTTATTCCATGTGGAAATGTTATTTTGTTCAATGCGAAAATTAATTTTTTTGCCAAAACAAAGGGAATAATTATTTGCATTGGATAACATCAGGAAGCTAAAAATACAATCAATACATTGTGCCAATAACGGGTGTTAACTCTGACATATCTGCAGAGATATTGCGCCACTAACAAGGGTAAATGTATGTATCTGTCTTTCTCCAGCAATTTTGAAGTGTCTGGTTTCTCTGATACTATGTAAGGGCTGCGCCAATGTGATTGCTATAATCGTACAATCAAACAAAGCTATATGCATGACAAGAATATAAAGAAAACAGACACCTAGGGATTATAGTTTGAATAACTGACACTATTAAACAGACACCTAGGGATTATAGTTTGAATAACTGACACTATTAAACAGACACCTAGGGATTATAGGTTGAATAACTGAGAATGTTATAAAAACACATAAAGGATATACATTGAATATCTGACACTATTAAATAGACACCTAGGGATTATAGGTCGAAATACCTGAAATATTAAACAGACACCAAGAGATTATAGTCTGAATAACTGAAACTATTAAGCATAGCAATTAAGGTATTTGATATTCGTTCTGCAAAATATGTTTTATTTTGCAGCATATATTAAATACCAGTCATTTTTCCTGATTTCACCCCTCCCACGAATTAATTTATTTTATTTGATTTCTAGTGGCTGCCTCCGTTACAATGTACTTTTCATTACCATAGAAAACCATTGTTGGATGCAGGCAGACTGTAATTTCCAATAATAAATCAGATTCAGTTTTTATGTCTCATTCGTTCCATATTTTAATTTTATTGACTTAGTATTGGGATCCAGTAATTTTCTTTCCTACCTGAATGGAGGTAGATCAAATTACCAGCACGAAATGATCGTGTTCTTATTACCCCCATTTAATTTAACGCTGGCCCCAAATGACTGCCGTTAAATAGCGTTAACCCAGCAAGGACATTGTTTATGTCATGGGTATTGAAAGATGTTTCGTCAAGAATGTAACGTTAAATTATAACTTAGACATCAAATCCCTTATTCTCGTACCAAATGAATTTGACACCGACAAATATACATCTGTATGCGCAGCCTGTTACAAAATCTATCGCCGAGGTCAAATTGATATTGATCTATAATTATTCCAAATGATGAACGCTAAGGGAAAATAAAACCCATTTCAACATTGATTTTTGATTCATTAATCCAAATTAGGGCTCGGTCACAGAAACATATTATGAGAAAGGATAGGATTAATGAGTATTGGCTGTGTATTAAAGAAACAGAGAGGCAAAACCACGAATTTTATGGCATCCAGGCTGTCATACATTATGAAAGCTTTTTTCTTGCGGCAGACGGTTGCTCGCAACGCTGAAGAAAGCTGTAGGAAATGTTAAAACATTGAATTTTCCATGCAGAATTCGAGACATACATGAAACTGGAAAAGGTATGAATTGTTAACTGCATGTTAATTATAATGTACGTGTAGGTAAATTTGTTTGTTGGAGTTTTGAGAACGAACTAAGTAAACAAATATTGCAATCATACCATACGTATCAATTCGGCACATCGGGTAAATAAAGCAACGGGTTAGAATTGTTTTCTTCCGGAAGCAGTTGTAATTATTCATTAATTATTTTCCAAGTTTCATTCATGATTTTTCTTTCTTTCTTTCTTTCTTTCTTTCTTTCTTATCACTCTTAGCAGCAGCAGTTCCTTTTTGTTTTCTTTTTGCTACCATTCATGTATGTAATACTCCAGACTAAAGGTGTGTCCTATATAATCTACACTTTTTTGAGGTGTGACAATTTTTAGAGGATTTTGAAGGAAAAAAAGCCGACTGAAACGTCCATCCAATTTATTTCTAAATGTAAACATTGAAATCTAGTAATGGGTCAGTGATCCTCAATACGTAAACGATTCCTTGAAACCAAATAAAGAGATGAAACTGATTTTTGTTTGGAACATTCTTTCATTTGTTTTGTTTTTTTTAAATCGAATTGCCTCTGGCATACATTTCTACATGAATAGTTCTTTTACTTTTTCAATTTTAACTTGTCTTGGAAACAATTGCGTTAATCTTACATCAGTTTTAAACAAAAATTGATATAATTTTGTAGTCTTCAAATAAAGAAACAACTAAATTGGCCTTTTTGTTTTTCGTGTACGATTCCCATTGCACAATCTAGCAAAAATGTGGTCACTACTTATTTGTCAAAGATTTTGATCTAATTTACGAAAACTTTTACAACCGTTAATACCACCATACCACCATCCCCTCTCTCCCTCTCTCTCTCTCTCTCTCTCTCTCTCTCTCTCTCTCTCAAACATACAATTAGATTTTTCGAAAACGTTACTTTCTTCTAAAGTTAGAAAGGTCGCTCGTTGAAAATGACGTCATTAAAATGGCACATTAATCAAGTTACCGTTAAGATTTATCCAACAACTTTCTGCTTGCTATACTTTTTTACTTACCATAGCTATTTTGAAAAACTAAGAATGATTACAGAACTGAAAAGATATGGTATTGTCGGCAATATTATTTAGGTCAATCTGCACACCTGTATTTATCTATCTGTGTTTCCACGACATTGACCAAAAAGAACTGTAGATGTAGTCAGCATGTTACTTATACGTTGACAAATTTAGTCACTCTAATGAAAAAGAAAATTAATTCTGTCAGGTATCCATATTTGCTCAATTTTCAATTGTTTGGTTATGATGTTTACCGAGAAAAAGAAAACATACAAGACAAATATTCTTATATAATTCAAGTTCTAACAATTGGAATTTCAATTTCTTTGTGTAGTATTTTGTGTTCCTGTACACACACTGAGTCTGTGTAAAAAGCTAGCCTGACATAGGAATGAAGAAAAAATTATTTTCATTTTTATATCATAATGTTACAGAGAGAGAGAGAGAGAGAGAGAGAGAGAGAGAGAGAGAGAGCAATCAATTCAGCTGTTTATACATTTTTATTTATTTGAAGAAATACTTATAATGTCAAATTGTGATAGGCTGTTTAGTTTTGACCATATATTTTATGAAATAATATCAAATAAAATAGCTGAAGTTAGATTTCAACAAAAATGTGGTCATTTGACGTTTGTGAAATGTATTAGATTCGATTTAACATATTCTGGTCAGTCTCAGTGTTCTACTTTGTCATCCAAAGTTTTATAATCCAACAATGGAAGACTATCCCAACCAGGGTTCATCTCTCTTCGGTCATACCTTTCTAGCAACATCGTAAGGACTATGAAGTTATTTACCTGCGTCCTAGACCCATAACAACTTTACCAGTATAGCGGAGTAATATGACCTAATACTGCCGTTTGAACCTTCGCAAAATAGTTCAAATAATTAATCATAAAGGTATCTAAAGTTTTCTGAAGTTTTCCTTCAACGCAATCTGTTAATGGAAGAATGGCATGAATCAGACAGGAAAGTCATTGTGAAAATGAAATTTAATAAACTTGAATTGGAAGGATGAAACGAATCAAATAAGACAGTCATTTGTTATGCTTATTAAATTTTGTGGGCTTTTGTCCATGATTATATATTATGTATATTTAATTTGTAGTGTGTGTTGGGTTTTGTCCATGATTATATGTTATATATATATTTAATTTGTATTGTGTGTACATGTCAGTCTTGTAAAACTGAGATGCTGACATAACATAAATGAAGCAGAAGGCATTGAACATTGCTAAAAATTTAAAGGAAGGAAGAACATAAGGCTGAGTTTGTTACATGCATGGCGGTTATTGTGAAAAGAAATCGTTCATTTTCATGCAGAGGAAGTAACTATTCCTTTGCAATAAATATAATCAAATGCGAAAAAAGGAAGCTTTTGCCAGACGTCCCATGATTCATCGTATTCTAGTGCCTTTCTTCAGAAAGGCAGTTATAATCAGAGTAATGAATGTATCTGGATGCATGCTATATTTATCACGTCCATTTTCATGGCACAAATCATTCTAATACAGTACGCAGGATGAAAATAATGAAGTTATCGTCTTTGAAACGACCTCAGTATGGGTCTCACTAAACTTGTATATTGATTTAAGCTCTCAGGGAGGTATTTGGGTGTTGAATTAAGCTCTCAGGTAGGTATTGGGGTGTTGATTTAAGCTCTCAGGTAGGTAGAGTGTTGATTTAAGCTCTCAGGGACGTGTTTGGGTGTTGATTTAATCTCTCAGGGAGGTATTTGGGTGTTGATTTAATCTCTCAGGGAGGTATTTGGGTGTTGATTTAATCTCTCAGGTAGGTATTTGGGTGTTGATTTAATCTCTCAGGGAAGTATTGGGGTGTTGATTTAAACCCTCAGGTAGGTATTGGGGTGTTGATTTAAACTCTCAGGGAGGTATTTGTGTGTTGATTTAAGCTCTCACTGACGTATTAGGGTGTTGATTTAAGCTCTCAGGGGGACATTTGTGTGTTGATTTAAACTCTCAGGGAGGCATTTGTGTGTTGATTGAAGCTCTCAGGGAGGTATTAGGGTGGTGATTTAAACTCTCAGGGAGGTATTGGAGAGTTGACTTAAGCTCTCATGGAGGTATTTGGGTGTTGCTTTAAGTTCTCAGGGAGGTATTTCTATGTTGATCTAAGCTCTCAGGGAGGAATTTCTATGTTGATTTAAACTCTCAGGGAGGTATTTAGGTGTTGAATTAAGCTCTCAATGAGGTGTTTGTGTGTTGATTTAAACTCTCAGGGAGGCACTTGTGTGTTGATTTACGCTCTCAGGGTAGTGTTTGTGTGTTGATTTAAACTCTCAGGGAAATTGTGTGTGTGTTGATTGAAGCTCTCAGGGAGGTATTAGGGTGTTGATTTAAGCTCTCAAGGAGGTATTGGAGTGTTGATTTAAGCTCTCAGGGAGATATTTGGGTGTGCAGCTTTCATACTTTCTCATTATTGGTAAGATATTCATGCTAATTTGTATTACTGTGTGTTGTATTATAGGCTGTAGCTTTCAATCGTTGGGCCAGTGGTTTAGTTTCTCAGGTAATGGCTTGCAAGCAAAGGTTGCATGTTCGTGGATTTCATCTTTCGATGCGTTTAAATTTAAGAAAGAGATATTATTTCTCTTTCTTCGTACATCTACGTACATGAAACGACAAAAATTTTCATTCCTCATATATCTGTACATATGAAGGATTAAAGTTATGTACCAGTCGTTTTTTTTTAGTCGTCTCTATTGTTTTTATTGTCATTGTGATGAAATACGAGAAGTGATAGTATCACATAAAACGTGTTGTGCGTGAGTGTTTGTAAAGAACTTTTGAATTGCAAATATTAATTTCGACTTCTTTTGTTTAATTTTCAGCATTACTGACAAAACTTGAATCATCATCCAAGCTCGCCACAAGTCTCTCCACACGTGCAAATATTGCTGAAAATAATGATGCGAGAACATCAGTCACATTAAAAACCATAACAGATGCCAAAGAGTTCAAAAGGAAATTGACTCGATTACACACATCACGTCATACCACTTTCTCAATAGATAGGACAGTTTCAGATGAACTGCGTGATTTAAGAAATTTGCATATTTTTAAAAGACTGGAGAGTAGATATGTAAATCAAGCTAATCTGAAATCAGTAAATGGATCATCTGCGAAATTAACAGAGGAGTATGTTAATGAAGACAGGCATTGGCCAAAAGATAGAGGGGAACGGCAAACAGACCATAGTGGAAGTTACGTTCTGAGAAGAAGCAAACGAAACGTAAACGGAACTAAAGGTGGAACAAAGAATAGTGCCTTCTTCGATGATAATAACAATACGGCTATGCGCCTTGTTCTACCGTTAATTATTATTGTATACGGTGGTTGCTGCTCCAGCTATTGTATCTACAAATTAAAGATCTACATTCGGAAAAAACGGCTAAGGAGAAAGCAAAAGCAACTCGTAAAGAAGCAGGGTCTAGAAAATTTTGCAGCCAGTGAAAGTAGTGCTGGGTTAGTCTATGACGGTTTTCAAAATGTACCAGATAACGAATCTGAAAGCCAGTCAGTAAGCCAAGATAAACACAAACAGTACTTCTCTGAAAACAAGTTGCTCGGGGAATTAGAAGACGGCACAAGTGGAAAATCGAGAGGAAACTCGAATCCTCCACCTCGATATCTACAAATGGAAGTTTCACACCAGATTACATCTACTAGTTCCTCAGAGGTGGATTCTTTGTCTTCAAGAATGTCTGCCGGCTTGCCTAACGCTGTGGAGGACGAAGATGCCCAAATAGAAGAAATAAGGGCGGCAATGGATTCTGCATTACTTCTGAATAATAAGAAAAGGCGAATGTCGGCCGATATCCAATCCACTTGCTTTACCACTCTGCGGCGAAGCAGTGTAGCAAGTTCCCTAGTCACTTCACAGCGATCACCAAGTCTCAAAATAAAACAACAGTCGACTGGAGCCATCAACCTACCATCCACTGAACGGAAAACTACACAATCGAAAAAGACCACCATGCAACAATCGCTAAAGAGCCGACAGTCCTTGAGTTTAGCAAAGCGGGAGGCATCTGTGGTTGAAACCAAACAATCTAAGAGAGAAATAATTGAAAAGACTAAGACCACAAAGACACCTCAAGATGACATCAGCTATAAGTCCTTTGGCCAACAATCTGGTAGTGTCATCGTTGATAGATCTATAGATATTGCCTCTGTGAAAAGTAATGACCACTCAAATGAAAGATCAGTTGGAAGCAGGAAGCATCAGAACATAACTTCCATCATTCAACATCAAGGGGTCATGCGTACAGAGTCAATGATTGAAACAAGCCGAGAAGTCCTAACGGTATCCAAACAAATATATGAAATGGAGATAGATCAGCAACAATTAATGTTGAAAAACAACAAGGAGATCAATGATTGCAACAACCGATCTACTGCACTTGCCAATCGACGATCATCTGGCGTGAAAGGTGGTAAATCAGATATGGCGGAAGAAATCAATTATTCAATCGATAGAGTTATGAACGAGAAGAATAAAGTAGATTTCGTATCATCACATAAGGCCAATGTAGTAAGGGTAAAGAGTAATCAAGCAGAATCAACAAGTCAAGACCATTTTCCGTTATCAAAGAGGTCAAGCGCTGAGAGCGGGATCTTTGAGCAGGAGGACATTAAACCGATACCTGTTGTGAATCATAAACCTGACGATGTACCAATGCGCGGTGAAAATAATTGTCCTATAATTCGCCGCAAGAAAGTGAAGCAAAAAGTGTTCAATTGTTCTTGAAAGACTCGATGCATATAAAAATAACTGCTTTTATTTAGAAAATATAATTGAAGCATATTGCACTTTGGTCTAAATTGTATAATGTGTTAGCTACCTGGGAGACTGCACTGTTCTAAACGTTAACTTGACTTAACTTCCCAAATCAAAGTTTTGGTTTTCTGGTATTGCTACGAGTTCTGACATGATAGAGTTTCAAAACGTGATCCAAATGTCAATTTCAACACATTTACATTCATGTAATGTACACATGGACAACATTGTGCGTATGTTGACACATGCAGTATTTAAACATTTTTGTCTGCTTTCTTCCGGATGGATGGATTTTAAATTTGAGTCTTACTGGGACTGGTTTTGCAAATCAAACCGAAAACCAAAGTGACTCACCTTCAAAAGACATTCGCTAACTAAGCCAATGCAAAGTGGTTGTAGTTATAAAAAGACAAGGTTTCCGAAGAAAACCTGAAATTCGTTGTTTTATTTTGAACTACCAAACGAACCTATTGTTATTAATCTGTAAGTACTAAGAATTATTAAACAGATTTTGCATACTCACATGTCAGGTAATGAATACAACACAAACGAAAATATCATATTACAGGTTTACCGCAGGAAGTAAACTGTAGGGACACTATTACAACCCAACGTAAATGTCCCTATGTATGCTGCAAGCAAACAAGCTGTAGGAACACCATTACAATCCAATGTCCCTATGTTTACTGCAAGTAAGTAAGTTGTAGGGCCACCACTACAGCCTAATGTTAATATACTTATGTTAACAGCAAGCAGGTAAGCTGTAGGGCCACCACTACAGCCTGATATCAATGGCACTTGTAGAGACACCACTACAGCCTGATATTAATGGTACTAAGTTAACTGCAAGTAATTAATCTGTAAGGACACCACTACAGCCTAATGTTGATATTCCTATGTTAACTGCAAGCAAGCAAGCTGTAGGGACCCAATACGGCCTAATGTTGATGGCACTATTTCCCTTTACAGTTTCTTAGCACGACAAAACCTTAATCGATGATATATAAAAAAAAAAAAAAAAAAAAAAAAAAAAAAAAAAAATTCCTTTCTGTACTATATCTTGCAAAGAATCCTCTTTCCACAAAGTTTAGGTTTCTCTTAATGTTACCAATGTTAATCGTCAAAGCCATGTTGTATAAACACAGTTCTGAGAGCATGCGCAGTACTTCAATGAATAACACTATTGGCGAAACTCTGTTACAAGCTTTTAGTGAGAGTGTTGTATCCAATGTACAACCACTTAATCTAATTCTAGTATCACCTTATAAACATACAAGAGTTAATATTTAGAGCATTGGAAGAGTAATGTAACCCATGAGTATTGAAAATGAAGCATACACACAAAGAATGTTTTTTTTTTTATTGTGTACTTATTTACATCTACAGGAGTATTGAAAATGAAGCATGCACACAGTGAATGTTTTCTTATTGTGTACTTATTTACTTCTACATGAGTTCAATGTAGTCTTTTGATTCGGTAGGATCATCACTTGCACATTTTGGTAACAGCATCCTAATGTTCAGTCTCTTACGCAATTTTTCTGATATTTTATTAAACCTAGTATAAAAAGAAACTTACAATAATCACAACTATAAATTATTTTTGCTGTTGCTATTTACGAATAATATTACTTTATAGTTTATTGTAAGTGTTGAATATTTTAACAATGTATATATCTATCTTTTTATTTGTTATCGGTTTTGGACGATAAAAAAGGTGTTGTTTGTCCTTATGCGCAAAATATCAACTTGCTGAGTACATTTCTAGTCCGCTTAATTGTTGTGTTGCTATGGCACTTATGTGAGCATAAGATATATTTGCTTCTATAATTCGACAATTTAAGTTATCATTTGATGTCATAGATGATAACCCTATATAAGTACACAAAGAGACATAAAATAAACTCAACAACACGTACAAAAACACACACAAAACACATACAAAAACATACACAAAAATACACAAAACGCATAATCACACACAAAAGCACGTACAAAAACACAAACACATGCAAAACACGTGTAAAAACACACATCAATTCTAAATGAACAAGTATAACATGAACTATCAAAAAATAGGAATAATAATTGTTAATCCTAAGTTGTATATTATATTCTTTGAAAATTGCTTCATTGTAGTTACATTGTAATATTTGGAACAAAGTAATATGGGCATTTGTTTGAAAGTAATAAAACTTTTATTTCTCTTGAAGAGTTTCCATTTACATACATGGAAAAATAGATGTAGCATTTATCTGTATGTATGCCTTCGCTTATGTGAACGGCGTTTTAATCCAGTTGTTGCTGTGATGTTCGAGATTGGAAGCAAATCAATAATAAATTAAAGAAAAAAGACGCCACGCTTTGAAGATAATATTATAATTATTTTGCTCATATGACGTCAGATTCTATGCACCTAACACTAATACTCTTAGTCCGATAAATCAACCCCCCAAACCTATGTTGATACTGATGGACGATATGTGTGAGGGGCTGATTTATCGGCCTATAAGACACTGTACACGCATTGAAACGATGTTTGTTGAAGGTGTCGACGAATGCATTGTTCTGAGACGGGCCATATGTCCTCAGACTGGTATATAATTCTTAGATACCACTTCTCTCATCAGACTTGTATATAAATCTAAGATACCACTTCCCTCATCTGGAAGTCTCCATCTCCTTCAACTGCTGTCTTGAAATAGTTTTTAAGATTTGTTGCCATTGTGGTTTGGTTCTGAACTTCACTCACTTGCAGCAGCAGAGGGGGTGAACAGACCATTTTTGTTGGAGACCTTATTTATAAAAAAATAAACCTTCCTACGAAAAGGAAATCTCAAGGTCAATAACGTTAAACCAAAACCTCTAACCCTGACTCTGTCAGGCCGATTGGGTTAGCTTATTTTGTTACATCATATGACGCGCGTTTTTATTTTCAGGAATGTTTCGTTTACGTGTTGGTCACTCAACGCTGGTCGTTCACCCCCTCTGCTGCTATAATTAACCAAAAATTTTATCCAGACCTATACGATACCTAGATCTTGGGTCATGTAAATTTATCGTTATAAATCCGAACGGAACAGCTTGTGCTTTTGAAAAGAAGTTTTAAACTTAATCATGTCCATGTTCCCTGAACACCAAGTATAATAAATATTTTGTAAAAGTATAATTATCTACTCCATTAAACACAATTAAGATATTGCAATTATCTCTGATCACTTTTGGAATTTGTGTGTATTTCTGAGTTAAATAAATCACGTCTGTATTTTTGTGACGGCCTCGCGAAAATATCCGAGCTGGATTGGATTGTTTGTCCAGCATTACATCATCGTATACTACGAGATTATTGATACATCCATCAAGATCATCTATGGATGGAGCTTCATCGATATCGGTAATAAAATCAATAACATCATTATCTTTATCAGGACATGTCAGCGACTTTGCATTTTCATTAAAATCTTTAAGTACTTCGTAACATCGTTGATCATCTACAGATGGTACTACTAAATATAATTTATCCCACTTGAGCCATCGCATTATCAGATTAAGTAATAATTGCGTTTTACCAGACCCAGATGGGCCAAGTATAATTGCTCTGATGGAATTTGGTAGCGCTGGATGATGTTTGACTGGCTCTTGTTTTCGTGTCGCTGAGAAGTCAATTATATCCATATAATAATAATATGGATTTATATTGTGTTCGATGTAGAGCACCCACCCCCAACGCTGGATTAACGACAATAATAACAAAAAATAACAGGCGCGCACTTACAGGCAAGTGTGTGAAATGTGGTACAAAAAAATACAAATTTATTCAATCAAAGACAGGTGGAAATATCGCTGCTTCGTTAGGTAAATTACCAGGAGCTCCATGGGCAAAGTATCCTGGTGAAAAACATTTTTCTCGGATATAATTATTGTGGTCCAGGAACCTGACTTGATATTCGACTTGACAAGCAAGATCAACCAAGACCTGGAGAGTATCCAATAAATGCGACTGATCAAGCATGTCACGTTCATGATGTCGCGTATAAAAGTAAAGTTTTGCAACAACGACATATTGCAGATGTAAAGCTGATTCACGCATTAAATTCCATAAAAAATAAATCTCTCAGAGAGAAACTTGCTAGCTTTCTAGTAAAATCTGCAATAAAAGGGAAACTAATGCTGGAGGCTGGTAATTAATCAACTGATTATTATCATAATAATGGAATCTGTTTATTATAGTCCAAGAGGATACTGGAGAGGTAAAGCAGCGATTAGTAAACTTGCTGAAGCAGCAAAAGTCTCACGTGCCGTTGCTGCAGCGTAGTTAGCGCGACAGGCAATATGGCAAATTTATGTACCACCACCTAAAAAAATTCAGTATGCACATTTTGATGTCAGTACCCCTAATGAAGTTCATCAAGCAGATATTTTGTTTTTACCACACGATACCATTAAAATTGGCAGACGTCAATACACATACAGATACGCGTTAACCGTCGTTGACGTTGCGAGTAGATATAAAGAAGCAGAACCACTGTCAACAAAGACAGCAACTGAAGTTGCATCTGCGTTTGAACGAATTTATCAACGTGGTGGTCTACGATGGCCACAACTGCTACAGGTTGATCCTGGCAAAGAATTACTTGGTGCAGTATCATCGTTAATGAAGCAACATAACGTTAAAATCAGACGAGGACACACGGAAATTCATCGTGATCAGGCAATCGTTGAACGATTTAATCGGACACTTGCTGAGCGGTTATTTGGATACCAGTATGCAAAGGAAATATCCGCTGACTTTAAGTCCATGGAGAGATCTCGTGAATGGGTTGCAAGGTTACCAAGTGTGATAGCTGCGTTAAATAACGAAATTACTCGTGCAACTTCTATGAAACCTTCTAATGCGATCACAAAAACATATATACCAATACAACGTGAATCTTCCTCTCAACCAGTACTAGGTAATGTTACCGTAAGATATTTATATGAACCTGGTGAACTTGAAGGAGGTAGAAAAAGAGCAACTGATCCTATCTCGAGTGTGACCACACATAAAATTTCTAGCGTGGTAAGATCCACAGGTAGACCTGCAATCTACAGATTAGATTCAACCGCTCCTCAGCGTGGATTTGTATGCGAACAATTACAAATAATTCCTACGGATACACAATTACCACCGCGTTCACTTTTGTAAACTTGCACCTCTACGTCGATTACATTCAAGACAGGTCAGCATCACATTTTCGCGTGTGTGACCAAGACTACTATTAATTCTATCAACGGTAAATTGTCTTGGATTATTATTTGAATACTGCCACAACATTACTGCGTTAGAACTTGCACAATGATTATTCTGTCGTTGTTTTAGTGTTATAATAAATTCAGCATCCATATCAAAGTCGCGATTATTTTTTTTGTCACATTGCTTATAGCTCGCTAATTTTTTATTGATATCGACAATGTTGTTAGTGATTTCTTCGATTATTACGCAATCCATGATAACCCTGTGCAGTTGAGATATTCTTCTGACTCGAGACACTGCAAGATAAACTAAATTTGACCACTCAATACGATCATGGACAATCCAAATATTTGTATCAGTAATAGTTAATCCCTGTGAGAGTGAATCGTTATAGCGTATCCGAACGTCCACGGCGATTTATCCATGCTCAACGCGCTCTCAACAACATCAACAACAACTAAAATAATATCATTTAGCACAAGATTTTGTATTCCACCACCAGGAATCTCAACATCAACAGTCTGTCGTCGAGTATCTGCTGGGCGATAACACAAAGGTACAGGTAGATTCGAAAATTTTTCTTTATGTAACGTAAATAATTGTTGTTGAAGTGTATCGCGATTTATTTTTCTGCTTGCAACTATCAAATCAGCAGGTCTCCATAAAGTCCAAAAATTATTCATAGGAGTTTCTGGAATTACTTTACGCATTATCTCACACTGTATTTTATCTGGCTGTAGTCTTATTAACTTTTTAAACTCTTTTAGTGATTTATCAATAGCTCTATGGTCATTAGTTATTTCTTCGTAATAATCTACAAATGTTTTCAGCCACTCATGTGGAGACGACCCAATGAAAGGTGGCGGTTGACCATGATCGCCACACATTATCACAGCAGTATTCTTCAATAACAGCCAATCAAGAAATATTTTTAATACCTCTAGCGACACAGTGTATATCTCGTCCCAGATAATAATTTTAGGGATATATTTTTCACCCATCCGCGATGGAGTCCATGCGTCTCTGCACCATCTAAAAAAACTATGGTATGTACATGATTTTACTCCTCGTTCTTTTATTTCCCTGGCGAGTTTATGTGTCGGTGTCAAAACAATCATATCAGAACAATTATTAAATAATTCAATCGCGCGTGTTGTTTTACCTGAACCACCACACCCATTAAGATAAACGGTTTTATGTGTAGCCACAGGATCATATACAGATGGTGACGATGACATTCCTGGTATTTGATTATTTTTGTAATATGTCTCCGCAATTTCAA
This sequence comes from Megalonaias nervosa, assembly GCA_016617855.1. Lineage (NCBI taxonomy): Eukaryota > Metazoa > Mollusca > Bivalvia > Unionida > Unionidae > Megalonaias > Megalonaias nervosa. The sequence continues at coordinate 7,970 of JAECUM010031468.1, read as the reverse complement.
CGTCGGCAGATTCAGAATAACTAATTATATCTTCACGTTTTATTCTCCATTCGCACCATGATGCATGATTGTTAATATACAATTGTTTTAACGAATCCGCATATTTTTTATTTATATAAAATGAATCTGTCGCTACTGTGACTGCATAACGAGGAAATCTGTTTATATAATAGATTTATCGAAACGTACGCTAGCATCGAAGATCTTAAATGAGTGAACTGCGGTGACTCGCCATCAGCATAACTCACAACTGTACCTAATTTAGTTCCGTCTGATAAATAAGCATTACTTCGACTTATAAATGTGTTTTTCTCCGTTGTATCAGCAATTATAAAATCGAGTTCAGCATCGTTTGATTAATCTTGTACACATTCGCTTATGATCATATGATCCTCCATGTGTAAATTTACCGATTATTTTTCTGCCGAGATCTTTTGCAAATTTCTCATCACTTTCCCTCCTGCATTCACGTATATTATTAGTAATTTTAACAATATCATCTTCGTTAAGATTAGAAAAATCTCTTCTAGCATCATTAATATTAAATATATCCGGTTCTGGCAACCAAACTTGTTTCTGCACGCGGTATGATATAATTACTTCACTCACCCTCAACGACACTAAAATTCCAGCATCAAGTACGTACTGTATTAGTACTATTGGAGCCCAACATTTTTCTGAAAAATGTCTTCCAAACCACGCATAAAGAATCGGATGGAGATCCCCGTAAAACTCGAACGACTCTATACAGGCGAATCCGGTTAAGTCAAAATCTGGTAAGGGTCCATTTATCGTAACTCTGGTCATCTCGTGTGTCGGATGTCCAAATCTCTTAAAGTATTCAGAACACTCTCCGTATCCAAGAAAACTTCCAGGATAACATGCTACCATATCAACTGAGATAACGTCATTATAATCGTATTTAGTATTCCACAATCCACCGTGTCCATATTCCACACAACTGTGTTGGACATCTTCAAGAAATTCCAATCGTGTCGGTTTCCATGAATTTTTCTCCTGAGCAGCGTGAGCAGCAACTGATGGAACGGTAAAACAATTATTCAGTAATTGTCCAACCTTAATATCATCAGAGGTATATTTTAATGCAAGATTTTTCATTTCTTCGTGGAGAAATTTTGTACGATAAATATCACCATTAGATCGTACAAACTGATCATGAAAATCATATTCCGAACTTTGAAACAGCCAAACAGATACAGGGTCACTTTTACTGATATTTCTGATAAAATCAAATACATGACCATTATAAAATTTAACCGTTCTGTCTCGTGGAAATATTGTTACTGCCACAGTCCATGCATGTGCGTTATGATCAATAATATCTATCGAAGCTCCTCTTGATTTATATTTTGGTTTGTACAAAATCTCTCCGGTTAACGTCTTCACTGTTATTGGGAATTTTAATTTCTTTCCCAGCTCAGCAACGTCGCTGATAGACGCTCCGGTATCTTTAACTGTTTCTGCCCACGTATTTATTTTTTTACGTCGTAAATCCGTTAAACCGTTTCCGCGTATCGCGTTTGTGAAGTGTTCTGTAACCCGTTCAGCTACACAATTTATCCTTGATGCTGTCAGTGATGACAGTTTCATAGGTTTGAGATCCCCAACGTTAGGTTTATTATTTAACGGATACATTGCGTACACAACCGCAGTCACAGGATACACTCGTTCGTAGTACGGTTTGTCAATACCAGTAAGTATTCCTGGTCTGGAATTTTTACTGAGAACAATATTATTTCCTGACTGCATGTGGACAGAATCACGTTTGTCACGGATAATTCAAGTGTCATCGTCTGTCTTTACAATAAATTTTATTAAAATAAAATATCTCTGAACATCAAGGTAGTCAATAATCTCTCTTCCTCGTTTGTCATTCATTACATTGACAGTATTTCCAATTCTGAATGTCGACCACACATGTGCCGCACCATCGTCGCGAAATTCCTTTTTGGCTTCACGGATACGTTTAGTTATATCCTTATTCGTTAAAGCTAGATCTTGCATCGAAAAACTAAATTTATATTTCGGCAGTCTGTCAAGATCAAATCTAGCTCCCGCTGAGACAGCGGAGGGTTCAATTGCGGATAATACCTGCATTATTATAATTAAGACAAATATGTATTTAAATTGAATTTTTATTACTTGTATATGATTCAAACAAAGAATCGATGTAATTGGCTTATGATCGGATATACTTCTCCTTGTAACAAAGCATGCGTAAATGAATTCTGCGGTTTTCATATGGAAAGCATTAGACACGGTAGTCTAGGACCAAAACCGTGTGTGCGGTGTGGTGTTGGAGTCAGAGGAAAAACTCACCTGTGTGTGCAATGTGGTGGTAAAAAATACAGAGAGCTGAAACGATATTATGATAAAAAAAAATAACACTTTAACATCTTCAGGTGAATCTTCTATAAAAACCGAAAAAGATTATCTCGCTAGATTTTCAAAATAATGATTTAAACAAAAAATATTAGTATATAAATGGAGCAAAATGAGTTTGCAACGCATCCAATCATTACAAATTATGAAGCATCTCGTGATGGTGTAATTAGGCACTGTAGATTAAAGAAACCAGTCGGTAGTGTTGATAAATTTGGTTATTTTAGATTTAATACCAGTGGAAATAAAAATAATTTATCACGTAGGTTCGTGTTTGAGTGTTATTTTGGACTAATCAAAGATAGACTTGTAATCGATCACATCAGTGGTGATAAACTTGAGAACTCGCTTGATAACTTGCGAATTATTACACAAAGTCAAAATTGCAAATTCGGAAATTCTGGCGGCGCACGATACGCAAGGGCTGTTAAATGTGTAAATACAGAGACTGGCCAAGAAATTATATTTAAATCAATTAATTCTGCTGGTAAATATTTTAACATAGTACCACCTTCAGTAAATGCGTGGCAGAAAATATCACAAAATCTGCTTTTTCAGTAAGATTTGGACGAAAAATCAAATTCGCGTATGTTCCTATGGTATCAGATGATTAAGCGAGACAACTCCGTCAAGCATAACTTAGTAAATCTTGCAGTTGTCGTGCTAATGACAGCAATATATTGTGAATTTTGGTCAAAATGGAACCCACATAAGTAATATTAGATATATCTTTCAAATTTAATAGTACACAAAACACATATCACATTCTCTGATTGTCCAAACTTCGACTGTAAAAACATTCCAATGAATTTAGTTATGCATGTAAATCTCAACAATATTGCAAATAAAAATAAGATGATAAAATCATCTTTAGAAATGCTTAGCATTTTTATTATTATTTTGTTGATTTTGTTAGAAAATTATTGTTTTCTGTTGATTTTTGGTCAAAAATCTTGTTTTTTGCATACAAAATGACCAAAAAATCAATGAAAATCAGTCAGATTTGCAGCGTTGCGTGGGTCAAACCCCCAGCGATTCTCTAATTGATTTTCATGATTTTTCGACTTTATAAAAAACTTTGGTCAAAATTTTCCTATTTTTGCTGATTTTTTGATAGTATGAAGTGTCTTTTGATCAAAATTTCTTATTTTTTATCAGTTTTTAGTAAGTCATTGTCAAATTTATCAAAAAATCATGAAAATCAATTAGAGAACCCCTGGGGTTTTGACCCTACAACAATTGAAAATTTTCAATAATTTCGTTGTTGTATAAATAATGATGCTGTATGTTACACATGTGCACAATACTCTATGAATCATGTAAGGTCTCAACAATATTCATGTTTGTGTAAAATCTCAATAATATTTATGTTTAGAATGTTACACATTCTTATGAAACGCTTTGCGGCCCAGCAGCAAATACCTATATCAAAATACATGTATGTATACATAAGGTTATTTTTAGAAATGAGTATGGCATGTGTGTTCATATAACTTATCGATTATTTTAGCATCCTTTGCAACGTCTGATGAATACAGACTTTTAACTCGGCAGAAATGCGGGTTTTATGTACATATTTCTCCAATGCATTTGGAAACTGAAATAAATTCACATTTTACCATAATTGTGATTTTATTAAGAAATCCACACTACATTTTACAATAATTGTGATTTTATTCTGTATACTTTAAGTGCCTGCGCTTTAACTATATAATAATGTTTTCATTATATATACATAATGAAGTCCGGTGGCCGATTGCTAACGCGCTGGATTCTCGTACTCAAGGTCCGTGGTTCGATTCTCGTGACCGGCACATTGTCGGGCGAAAGGCGATGTTATGCCAAAATCCTATTATTTAGTGGGGGCGTTAGCCAGCCCTTCTGTGTTTCAATAGAAAATTTGTACACTCTCCCACCATGTCAACACGTGGTGGGTGCGCTTTTGCACTCCCTGGGTTGATTATGGGGGGAGAGTGTGCAAATGTTTATTGAATGTAGAGAAGGCCCGTAGTACTGTCTTTAAGATAAGTTTGTATGTAACTGTGCTGTCCTAGAGTTAAAGTTCTTAGAATTAAGTTTATATGCAACTGTGCTGTCCTAGAGTTAAAGTTCTTAGAATTAAGTTTATATGTAACTGTGCTGTCCTAGAGTTAAAGTTCTTAGAATTAAGTTTATATGTAACTGTGCCGTCTATAAAAATCCTTGTATATAATTTCTGTATAATTAAGATTATGTATATAATTGATGTAAATATGCTTTGCTGTAAATACGCTACTGTAATTAAGATTCTGTGTTTTGTGCTGTCCTTAATTAAGATATAATCATATGTATATAATCATAATCATATGTATATAATCATATGTATATAACAATATGTATATAATCATATGTATATAATCATATGTATATAAATCATGATCATATGTATATAATCATAATCATATGTATATAATCATCTTGAAACAGTCCTCAGAGAGGACTATTATTTTTATTTTATTAATATCATTCTGATTTTATTTTTATTTTAAACAAACATTTATAATATAATATAATGAATTCTAAAAATATTAATGTTATTATTTCTGCGATTAAAAATTACAGCATAACGGTATAAATATATCTCATAATCTTAATCCTGAAAAAATTCTGTGTGATTTTGAATCATTAGAGCAACGGAAATTGGAGAACAGATATACTTTGCCATCTGATTATAAATTCATGAAGTTTATCCAGCAGGCAATGTTACAGTCGCTGGCAACAGTTACAGATAATCAGGTAAAGCTGTTTGTACCTCTCTCACAAGCTATTGACAAAATTAAGTTAGAATTATCTCATGAATACGAACAGAAAAAGATTGTGAACTTTCGTATAAGACAGTTAAGAGAGCATTGTGAAAATGAAAGTGATAATAAAGGTGGAGTCAATATGGTAATGGCCAAACAAAATCCCTGGCAAAATTGAAAGTATACTGTTTATTTATAATATAATAATATTTTATTCTGATAATTACGATTTACCCCAGTAAAAAAAAAAATTATTCTGATCCGAGTTAGATTTGGATATTTTTTTTTTTGTTTTACGATGACGCATTCTGATAGTGCGCTAACGGCAACAACAACGCCATTATTGAAATTTCATAAATATTATTATTTTCTGAGGGTCAAACCCCCAGCGATATTCTAATTGATTTTCATGATTTTTCGATAAAATGAAAACTTCAGTCAAAATTTCTTATTTTTTACTGATTTTTCATCAGTTTTTTTCTGTTTTTCATCAGTTTTTAGCGAGTCATTATCAAATTTATCAAAAAATCATGAAAATCAATTAGAATATCGCTGGGGGTTTGACGCTCAGAAAACAATAAATCGAACTAATTTTCTTTGATTTTTCGGTCATTTTCCACATAAAAAACAAGATTTTCAGCCAAAAATCAATAAAAAAAACAATAATTTTATTAATTTTTAAACTTTTATTTGCAAATTAAAAAATTATTCTGATCCGAGTTAGATTCGGATATTTTTTTTTTTTTTTTTTTTTTTTTTGCGATATAACGCTCTATGATCTCACATACAGATTAATACTTAAAATTTCATTTTGCAAATCCAAAATACGTCCTATTTGGTCTGTAAGTTTGAAATGTATCCTTGATAATAACGGATTATGTACACGTAGATAAACGGGGTTAATTGGTTCAGATACAATTAACCACCCGGGTGGAGCTTGAGGACTAAATGAATATAATATATAACCTTGCTCAGCAGCGCTTCTTTTTGAAAGATCTACTTGATAGCTGCCATCAATTACATCACATACTAGATTGACTGCGATCGTTGATGTTATATTAACAATACCAGGTGAGATATGACGGCCTCCACCGTATGGATCGTTATTATGTTTAAGCATAACCGATGGCGGGACTATTTTTCTCCATGATTCAAGTATTTTTGGAAAATAATCGTTAATAAGATCAATGACTGATTTTTTTAGTTTAACAGTATCAAATCCTGGTATCATAAATGTTTGTAATTGTTCTTCTGTTATTTTATAATGATCAATAAATATTTGTTTCAACCTTGAGTATTCTTTTATAATACTTAATCTTTCTTCTTCACTAAGACTACCTTCTAATTTAGGATTAGTTGCTCCTAAAACAATACTTCTATTAGCAAAAACCAAATCTTCGATGACTGTATTTAAGTATTGTATGGTTTCAATTACCTGTTGTTTTATATCGTTGATATAATTCTGTGATAATGCTGAATAAAGAGTTTGTAAATTACCGAACACACGTGTATATTCAGAATTAATTAAATCTAAAAAATTTTGAATACCTTTCTCATAAACTATTTCTTTTTCACGACGATCTGGTCCTACTATAATAACATCAAATAATGCAGTCCGATGCGCAGGAATTACTATATCATTATGTGGATCCTGATTAAGAAACTTAAATATATATAAATCTCGTTATTCTGGACGTTTTATAAATATCCGCCTCGTTGTAAGAAATTCTTCCCGCGCTGGTTCTGGAATTCCATTTGACCTAGGGTCTGGGGGAACATCAGGCCATCCTAACACTGACCTGATCGAACTTTGATAAATATCTACAACATAATCAGGGGAATTTATTTCAATCGCCGCTGATAATGTTGGTTCGTAAACAGTAATTGCTATTTTGGATTCTTTTCCTGTAATAGATTTAATTCTACGTTGGAACTCATCATTAATCTGTTCTATTTGATAACTGCCCGTTGAAATTGCAACAACTTGCCAATCAGGTTTATTCTTATTTGCAAATACCAGTGAATTGTTTGCTGGTAGTCCACCAAACGATTTTGACCTGATATTTGGCCAGCTATGATAAACTCGTAATTGTGCTAGCGCTATTTCACTTGCTGAAATTGCAGTTGGAAAGTTAACGCTAAATTCAGGATTGGTCGAACTTAATGATATTATAGTAGTTTTTGACGGCGTTGTATTAGTGACGATCTGTTGTAATAGTTCTAACGCTGACATTATTATTACTGTTATTATTTTAATAGAACGTTCTCTCGGGAATTCAATCTTCCACTTTATCACAAGTTACTTTATCACTAGAATCGCTAGCGATTCTAAATGCCTCATCATAGGTTTTCATTATCGTTGCGAACTCCTCATCAGATATTTTACCATCGCTGAGGTACGCCGAAAGATACGATGATAGTTTAGAATAAGATGTTGTTACTGTGTGTAGTTTTATTATATACTCGTGTAATTTATCATTTGTACATGTAGATATCTTCTTAGCGATAATACTGAGAATGCCTGTGATAATCGTTGAAGTTGAAACGACAATTGTTACAACTGCAGGTGCTGTCATTGTTATTGTTGATAATAATAATCCGGTTCCAGCAATAACAGCAGAAACTGAGTAAACAATTATATCAATAACAACCATATGTCTGCGATATTTTTTTACTTTTACTGTATAATCGTCGATGATATTTTTTAGTTTGGTTTGACACTCACATACTTGATTGTATCTGTGACGCTGAACGTCGATAAGTGACTCCGTCACTAGGGTTTGA
>JAECUM010031467.1:0-18110 GCA_016617855.1 Megalonaias nervosa | reverse complement strand
TATTGTGGAGAGAGAGAGAGAGAGAGAGAGAGAGAGAGAGAGAGAGAGAGAGAGAGCAGTAATTGTCGGTATTGATAATAGCAAAGAAAATTGCCAAGTATTCCCGAAATAGATTTCATAAAATGACTTATTTGCTTGTTTACATTTTAATTCTGTTCATCACATCTTTCACCGCATGTACTTCTGTAAGTATTAATGCGCAAACGTTTATATCTTCGGGTAGCATCAGTCTTTCATTCTTGATACCTGCTTAAAGATAATGAGAAATACTTACCATTAACTACTTATCTTAATTAAACCTCATATGTATGCATAAATGGGATATATATTGAATTTGGTTGAAAGTATGAGAACTGTTCTAGTTGTGGTATGCGCTTCTACTAGTGTGTGAAAAGGCATTCCCGCAAAACGAGTGTGAATCAAATTTATAAAAAAATAAACAAATTATAACAAAGTAAGAACTTATCAGGTAAAAAATATCAGCAGCTGCATACTTTACAAGATGGTACTTTGTTCAGTTCTGGAGCTTATCACGACTATCACTAATCGTTAGGTTTCAACGACGTATAGCGCATCCTGCTTAATGACGGTGAATATGACATGCATTCATGTATATATCCATGTGCTTTTGTACATTGGATTGTACGGTGTGTCGAATAAAACACGTATATGAAAAGAGTTTCACTTATATGTACAATTAGTTACGCATATATTAGTAGTGATTTAGTGATATTTGTATGTATTTGTGGTTGGTGGTGTTTTTTGGTATGTCACTGGAACACTGTACTGGAAAAATTAGTTTTATCGTTATACAGTGTAGTCATTTGCAAAGACAGGGTGCTTTAGAAACCAGGATAAAATAAGGAAATTTGATGTTGCTGGTGGTCTACAAAAAAGGAAATATTAGACCAAAGACTTAGATTTCGTACATTTTGTCTTGAACCCATAGGATACCAAGAAAGAGGTTAGAGATTTAAATTCAAAGTCCATTTTGTAACAAGGTTTAGAAAACTGAATTAGCAATTGCGGTACAATGGATAGCTCAGTATGAACAGATAGACACGTGAGCGGAGAATATGAATATTCCATACTCTTGATTTTGCAGCGCATCGTTATTATTACCAAAATAAAAGGAAAACCGTGTTATTGTTTTCATTATTAAACGCTTATGGCTAATACAGACTTTAGTACCTCTTTCAGGAACTACTGTCAAGGTTTTTCAGGACTGGCTAGAATCTGTTTTATTTGCAAACATCTTGTGCAGAAAAAGAGTATGTTAAATTTCCACGAGTTTTATTCAAAATTCACCTGCCACTAAATCGATTGTTTGTGAGTGTCAGTGGCATTTCATTTTCGCCACATACATGCTCCATAATGCTGTAAACTGCATCAGAGTCTGTGGACAAAAAGTATGGAATTGTTTTTATTGTATATCATTCTTTGATATACTACTCACTGCTAAATGGTACATCATACTTCACTGAAAGAAATGGGGCAGCACTAATACTATAATTTGTAGCCATTTCTTCACAGTCAGAGCAATAGCTCTTAAACCAGATCGTTATAACAGAAGCGAAACCTGCATATATTTTAAATGGGTTTGATTTCTAAATGGGGTGTTCGCTTTTCGTAAATAGCCAACTTCTTTTCTTCACTGCAAATGCAATTCATTCTAAAAAAAAATTGCTGGGGCTGACTCATGTCCACCTCTATATAGTCAACAGTCATTACACAACACAGGCCTCTGCAGACAACATAAATCACCGTTTGTTTGGAAATTATAGTTATTATTGTTTAATTGAAAGACTTTGGGGCGAAACAATTGTCCTTTCAAAAATTAAAATCAATATCGTGTAGGTTTTGTAGGCCTTGTTAAAAGCTAGCGATCAATTACAATCAAACTGTAATGGAGCATTCACTGTGGGGGCATGCACATTGGAGCTTAAACTAATTTACCTGCATGATCCGTAGTAGTTATGACAGCATGTACATACGACAAGCGGACGAATATCACCTGATTTTTGGGACGCTACCTTATTATACAATTCATTAAAGCAAAGTTGACTGTATATGCGGCTCAAGGTCACCCCCAAGGAAGATTTACACCTATCTCGTTAGCCAATGCAGTGTATTTTGTTTGCCAAGTTTACTTAAATCTTGGTATGTTCGTGCGTGCGTACGTGTGAGCGAGTGCCGTGAAAATGTATTTTTGATATTTAGGATTCATTTTTTGATAATATAGAGTGGGTGTTAAAAAATTGGTATATGGCATATTTTAAAAAGCGCACGTTTCACTAACTAATTCGCAGTAAGATTGGCTTAGGTACATTTGAAAACTGAACATCTGCAGCCAAAGGTATGAGCAAAATTATTTTACATGTGTCATTGGTTCGTTTTTCAAGCGATAACTCATTTCAAAGTAACTCTCAAGATTTTATAAGAGGCTTCAAAGACAGTGATGCATTAAACTCAAAGGTTTAACAAGTGAAAATGATTTCGCACATCTTCATAATGCCAAATTTGAACCTTAGAAGATGAATTTAAGCAAATATTTCTCATGACCATATTGAGTCTGCATTATTTTGCCATCCAAACCATTATTAAGCCCAGCTGAATTGGTGCCAGGCTCAATTTTTATCCATTTGGATTTTTTTTTGTCTGAAGGTGAATAAAATCCTTTAAGCAAGCCATTCTTGTTTTAGAATTTCAATATTTCTTGCCAAGAATATGTTTAAATTTAATATCAAAGATTTTTCTAGAATAATTTTTGAAACTTTTATGATAATGGAATTTTAGAATTTAAGGCAAGTTGAAGATTAAACCTGTAAGCAAATGCTCTACCTACCGGAAACAGGAGTTAAGCCCTAGGTATGTTAAATTTCAGCCGGAACTTCCCCTCAAGCCAGTGGTTGTTATTACATTATAATGAAGACAGTGAAATCGCAGTGACTAGATGACGTGTCACCACTAACAGCAACGTGTATAACAGTTTTAGGCTAACGAAACCGAATGATTTCTTCAATGTTTAATCAATGTTTAATTACAAAGTACCATTAATCACATCAAATATTAAGCATGCAGTTTATTTCATTGATTGTTGAAAGGACATCGAGTGAAGTAGGGTTTTTCAGTATTTAATAAGAATCTGTTTTTGCAAATCCTGCTGGATGTTCGTCCTCCATAAACTTTACCATTTCGGGAAGTATCGCTAAGAGTCTCTTAAAAGAGATTGTAAATTATTCGACTCGCATCGGAAAAAGATGAAGATTCTCTGAACATGTTAAATTATGAAGACGATGTACAGCGTTATTTTAATGTTTACCAGTAGTACATGAATATGATGATGCTGTCTTAGAAACACCCACCCACCTCCCAAGTTTGACGTACATGTAGAGGTGCTATGGTCCATATTGTACGTACCAAGGATGAATACACACGTTTTAATTCAATCAAATCAGCCTCAAGATATACTGGGATAATAAGCGATTGTATCAGGACCCCCTACCCCTCCAAAACTTTTTATGTTAACATTTTGTCAAAAATATGTTAAAAAAATATTTTCACTTACCTGTCCACGTGTAAATCCGCTTGCAGAATGGCCACGAAGAAAATTCTGACTGCCTTTTATAACGTTATTCTGGAAAAATCCATTGGAAATTACCTATCTTTAACTTGATTCCAGAACATTCTGGAGTAGGTGTTATTTTGGGAAAATCCATTGGAAATTACCTATCTTTAACCTGATTCCAGAACATTCTGGAGTAGGCGTTATTCTGAAAAATCCATTGGAATTTCCCTATCTTTTACCTTACAAACTTTCAGAACGATCAAATGATTTAGTTATTATAGAAATTTCGTTGGAAATTCCGTGTGGGCATTATGACGGCAGTCAGACATTTCCTTCGTGATCATTTTGCAAGAGAATTTGCATGTGGACAGGTAAGTGTGAAAACATTTTTCTAACAAAATATATATTTTCAGAGAATGGGGAATAGTATATGAAAGGGGGTTGTGAGACCCTTCTATCTGTTTCCATAGATCAAACATTTTAAGCCTTCTATCGTGAAAAAAAATGATGAAACCTATCTCGTAAACAAAAATACAAGGAAGAAAGACAGTTATATCTATTTTTTTTTTAAAGAATTTCATCGCCTATCACTAGAATATCAACATTCGCTATTAAGTATAATTTATTTTCAAAATTGTACAAATAAAATTTAATTCTACCGGTTACTTTTCGACGACATTCAAATAGTTCTTTCATTGCTATCTTACTGAGAAGATACTTACTACCTTTTACAAAAACCTTCGACCGGCCTAAGTCTATATTAATTTTTGTATATTGTTGCTGGCTGATCGGATCATGAAAATTGTCATATTTTAGTGCAAGCTCGTCTCGCAAACTTTCGAGATAATTAAAATATTTGCTATCATCTGATCTGATAAGGGAGAGTTTGATTCTGTCAAATTTACTAAAACAAATACCTGAAATTTCATCGTTAAACTCAAATGATAATTGCTTGTTATTAACCATTATCTTTTTGATTTTGCTATTAACTCCATCGACTAATGTTAAATTTTCGAGCATTATTTCTGATGTTTAGACAAAATTACTTGCATAATGTCCATGTGCTAGTGTATTAATTCCGTCCCTGCAATATCTTTTATCATCAAAATTACTTAGTCCCCGTTTTATAATTGTATCCGTTTCAAGTTTGTGAAGATTTGTTCTGATAACATTTGTTTTGATAAAACTGACGCAATTGTTTAGCGCTGCTTTAAAATCGTCAAAATTCATCATCTTTTTCACATATCCTCGAGGAATACCTTTTGCCTTTTTTGTAAGTTTATTGTCATCTAATATGACAGCATACATCTTACTCTTTAGTCCGACAAATTCCCTAACTGACACAAACATAAACTCGTCTTTCATTTTTCCAATAACTTTTTTATTTGAATTATCGTGAAATCCACTACATGCTGGATAATCTGATAAATCAAATAGATTTTTATTATTGTAACTATCCTGACAGACATCTTCACATTTTATATTATAAACTAGCGAGTCTGTATCAGTAAATAGCAACTCTGAATCTGGCCACTGCTTTTTGGTAAAATTATAGTGAAAATAGTACATCAGCCACTTTGATATATCAAGTACAGCTGCACCAACATAAATCGGTTTATTTAACTTTAAATTTGTCTTTCGTCGTTGTATTGCAACAAGATTTTCATTAAATATTTTCATACTAACAAAACCATCCTCATTAACTAATTTATTTCTGCGATTTATATTATTAACAATTTCAATTGAGATTCTTTTTCTAATGTTCTCCATTGTCTTACAGAACACCGAGTTGTTCATTAACTTGAAAAAGTTTTTCTCAAATTCGGTTTTAGCCACAGCACGACGTTTCGTATTTAAGTCAATATAATCTGCCATCCACCTCGACTGATTAAACTTTAGCACGCGATGGACTTTTCTCAGAATTAGTCCAGCATCTACTGCTTGTTTTAAATTTTTTGTAATGCATAACACAATTTCTTTTATTTAACAAATTTGGAACTAACTTATTCACAATCGAATTTTTTGCTGTTGTCGTTGCTCGTTGTTCAGGCGATAATAAACTATAATCAGTCATCATTGACTCTGCACAAAACGGGTAGTCGTTACGTAGATTATGTAACGAACTAGGATAATCTAGATCAACTTCAACAAAGTATGAAATATCGGAAAAATCATTATTAATTTTTCTAGGTAAATCTTTTTCAGTTTCTCAAGAAATTGATCTGGAGTTATCCAATGAAATCCACTACACGGCATTGGTTCTGATATCGCATACCCATACAAATTATTTTCATCTAGATAAATAATATAGTTGGATGGGAGATTTTTATCATGATTTTTCAGATATTTATTATTAGCTACTGCATATTTTTTGTTATAACGCTAATTCCACCTCGATACCTTTTTCAATAAAATTAAACATATCAACATCTGTCAAGAGATCCAATTCTATCTTACTTGTTTTTAGTAGAGCGTCCCATGACAGTCCAGGAGCTGAATAATACCAACAGGGGTCTAATCCATAATTTTTATGACTAACTTGACGAAAACTTTCAAAAACATCTGCTAGTAGTAATACATCTGTTTTCAAATATAAATCATGATAATCACCAAATGTTTTACAACTGAATTTATTCCAAATATCTTGTGCATATTTGTACTCGTCATCTGTAATATTTTCATTTTTGAGTTGCGAGTAAAATTTATTTTTATCAGGAAGAGAAGTTTCATCAAATCTGCTCCAGTCGTCGAGATACTCATAGGGAAAGATACCTTTTTTTGCCAGATCGACAGTTTTCACCAAAACAACTTTTTAGGTTAGCGAAACTACTACAACCTTTTGCTAGATCATCCAATGATGCTGCATAAATTGCAGACTGTCAATGAAACGTAATTTTCCAAGCGTAACTGACATATACTTTTCAAAATTATTTGGAATACATTTTATTACGTTATTTAATTTTAGTTTAGATTTAATTTCCTCATCACCAAATGCTTCAAAGATGATATGACTATCATAACCACGAAAATTATGTAAAACGACAGGAATAAAATCTGACGCATGAAATTTTAAGTTACAATTATTTTGTGCTGCTCCGCGATATTGACCGGTTATATGACAGTGATCGCGCACTTTATCATCGCCTAGAGGTTTCTCGCAGATATGACAATTAACTGCCTCATCAAAATCAAGTTGTTGTTTAGATGTTATTTTTATTGGAGCTATCTTAGATAATCTGTTGAAAATTTTATTAACATCGTCTATTAAATTTTTTTAGTAACCACACGGCAGGATTTTTACCTCTGTACAATTTTATTGGACTTGAAAAATTATCGTTAGCGCAACAAACTATTTTATAAGCTGCTCCACAGGGAACATGTTGTTGTATTTTTCTAGTGCTTGCTTTATTTGGATCATTTTCTGCGCCTGCTACAGGGACAAGCAGACATTCGAAATCAGCGTAAATAACAAACGGAATATTTAGTTTATGATTATAATTTTTAAATTTTAATACTTTTTCTTTTTCTGTTGACATTGTTACTTTTTGAACATTAGCACAATATTTAAGGTGTTCTTGCAGTCTTTCATCTTTAGAAAAACCTTGTAAACAACGGTAGCAGAAATATTTCTTATTTTTATTTTTATTATATTGTCTGCCAACTAAGCCGCTAAAATTTTTTATCCAAACGTAATGATTTCTAAAAAACAGCAAGTTTATTGTCGATTGCGAAGCTTTTTCTGAGATATACCTTGGATAAACGTTTTCACGCTCGTCAAGACCAAATATATTAACCGAAATATTATTTTGCTTTTCAAACTTTGGTATCTAATTTTCTGTAACTGGAAAGTCAATGCCATTAAAATTTAATTTTGATACGTGACTAAAATACTTGTTAACACGATCAGCATTTTTTTCTGCTGGAAACATCGCAGAAAGAATAGACCACTGGAAACATCTGTTATAATTGTTTCTGACATTTATACAACATTTTTTGTTTATAATTTTTTGAGGGAGATCAACATAGCCGCTACCGCGAAGTACGTTATATTTTGCT
The DNA here is from genome assembly GCA_016617855.1 of Megalonaias nervosa. Classification (NCBI taxonomy): domain Eukaryota; kingdom Metazoa; phylum Mollusca; class Bivalvia; order Unionida; family Unionidae; genus Megalonaias; species Megalonaias nervosa. The sequence continues at coordinate 10,486 of JAECUM010031467.1, read as the reverse complement.
GTGTGAAATAAAACTTCTTTTATCATTTCAAATTTCCAACCCGATCCTGATGCAGTAAATTTTTCTAATTTTTTGTTTATTTCCTGGTGTATTTCATGGGCGACTGTGGCAATATTTGTTCCAGTTAATATTTTTCTTGATTTAGCTGTTAGATATGGTTCCGAAATTTCGCTGTCAAAACTTTTTCTTTCAAAAATTACATCAAGTATATCCTCAACTGCATGTAACTTTGATAAAATCGTATGATATTGGACTATAAGTTTGATACTTTTATGAGCCGCAAGTTCTTTTGATATAACAGGTTGTAAAAGATGAAATAAATTTGTGGAGTTAAAATTTGCTAAAATATTTTGATCATCAAGTTTGTAACTATTATCGTAACCGGAAAATGCTGTAGCAATTTTTTCAGATTTGATAATGCTCTTTTTAGCAATATCTCGCAATTTTAACATTATATATATAGTAATATTTTATATTTAATTGAATTTTTTTTTAATTAGAGATATGAAATCCTTATAGTATAATGACAGAAATTTTGAGATATCTGAGATTGACGGCGGAAGAACAGGAAGTTTATCATGTACACCCAAAGTACAATTTATATGCAGCAAATGCATTTAGGTTCTGTTATTAATATAGAATCTAAAAAATCTGTTGGCAACCAACGCCAGCTGGTGATTAATTTCAGTAAAAGGCGATAATACAGAAAGAATTAAAATGTTTAGAAAAGATTTTATTTATACTTTGTTTTGCGACGATATTCCAGAAGGACAGCGAGTATGCAGAGTAAATGGCGCAGTTGCTGATGATAATATTGAAAATTTAGCATTACAAAATGAATTTCAGCTTCATTCAGTATTTGATCTATATGAGACAAATGATAAGGGAATTATTCGACATAAAAAAACAAAAAAAGTTGTTGGAAATTTGGATAGAGATGGATATTTACTTATAAAAGTTAGAGGAATCAATACAGATTTTATTAATTATAAATCACACAGGTTTGTGTTTGAAACTTTTAATGATGTTATTCCAGTTGGTTTAGTTATTGATCATAAAAATGGTATTAAAACAGATAATCGTTTGGAAAATTTAGATTTGGTTACGCCAAAAGAAAATACTAGAAGAGGAATTGGTGGTGGTAATAATTTAAAAAATCCACCTAGACAAATAATTTCAATAAATCTTGAAACTTGTGAAGAAATAAAATTTAAATCAATGAGCTGCTGCAAAGCACCTTAAAATTAGTACAGCTAGAGTAAAAGAAGTAGCTGATGGTAAAAGAAAATCAGCAACGTCAATGTTGACATTTGATAGATTTAATTTTAAATACGATAACTAATGATATTTTCTATATCATTTCGAGTAAGACAATTATGACTAAATGCCATAATATCGTCGCGATTAAATCGTAATGTCATCATTTTATTTGCATCAAGTTTTATTTTTTCTGCTGCTGTTAATAAAAATCTGTCAGATTCGCCTAATGTTATAATAACATCAACAAAATAAAAACTCTGTCCCAACAAACAATTTCGAATTGCATCAGCTAATTCTCTGTAATTTAGTATATTAACTCTTTGATGATATTTTATTTCCCCAAATATCTTATTATTTATTAATTAGACAAAAGATATATTATAATAATGAACTTAACTGAAAGACTAGCTGAACTATATTCGGGAGATTTTGTTTCAAATTCTACCTTAGAAAATTTTACTCGTGATATATTTGCTAGCTATACTGAAAATGATATTTTGCATAACGATAACGACGAAGATGAAGATGATGTTGTTGTTAGTAAAACAAATTTAAGCAGACCAACCACTGGGCGATATGATGTTAAGTGCCATATTGCTAAAAAAATAATAAAATTTAATTTTACTATCACTGAGCATCAAATATTTTGGCAACTTATAAAACCTTTTTTAAACGTAAAAATAACTGGACAACAAAGAAATATAAAATATGATTCTATTTTTGTTAAAATATTTAATTTAATGCCAGTCGATGGTGCAAGAAAATTACATTTAATTTCTCTGTGTAAACCAGTAAAATGTAAATCAGTATTAATAAAATACGAAGAAATTTATAATAATATTATTCGATCGATATCGACTTAGTGGGTACCCAGCTATTAAATTTATCGCTATACCCACGCCATTTGACTAAACTTTTGTTGTCGCGCTTTTTAATAATTTTTCAATAACAAATATATCTTGTTCTGTTTTCTGAAGCTCTTGCTCGTAAAAACTGCCAGTTATAGGTTCACCTAATAAATCTTTCAACGAGCATGTAACTGGTATTGTTAAAAGTACTTTATCAACAATAAACACTTCTTCGCTCCAGTTATGAGTATATCCTTTCTCAAATGTTTTTTTCGTCAGAGAAATTCAAACTTTATCACCAGCTTTAAATTTATGCCTGCGATAAATATTTTCGTTTGCTAATATTGGATTTGCAATCGCGTCGTTTGGCGACATTTTTCTTTTGCCTAGCGAAAGGGATCTGTGTTTCGTGTTATTATACTTGTCAACAATTTTCTGTAAATTGTCAATATATTTACTCGTATTTTTAGCTGTTAAATATTTATGGATTTTTTCGTTGAGCTTTTCCCTCATTTCCTGTGACATATTTTTTAATGTTATTTTGCTCTAAAAACTGTTCAAATTTTTTATTAAAAAATTCTGCTCCATGATCAGTCCAGATTCTATTTGGTTTTCTTTCCGTGTTAACAATAATTTGTTTTAATGCATCAGTCATCGATGTCCCTGTTTTATCCGAAACGGGTATACTAAACGAGTATTTGCTAAAAACATTTACAACATTAAAAAGATATCTCTTTGGAACGCCATCGGCGCCAACGTTAAACTGAGCAAGATTTGACACATCAACTAAATCTATCGCCCAGATATCATCAACGGCATTTGCGACAACTTTACGTCGGGGAAACTTTTTTTTTTTAGGTTTGTGTAGCTCAGACGCTAGCGTAGAGGCAAGATCATCATATAATTCTTTTTTACCGAGTCCGAGTTTATATTTTGCTCCAATAAAACCCCGAACCAGCCTTCGGTCAACACGTTCTCGCATATTTACAGGTTTCATATCACGAAGTTCGTCTAACATTACTTTATCGCAGCTGTGTTTATTTTGTTCGTTGTCTGGACGTTCAATGTCTCTGTAGCAGATATCATGGCGCATCGCTATTGCATCAACTTGATTGTAAGGCTCTTGTCCTGGCAGCGGATTATCGTTTTCGGCAAGTTGTTTATCAAGAGGATTGTAAGGTCCAGTATATTTATGGCCTGGCAATGTCCAACCGCCTTTTGGTTTCGGCAATTTTCCAATTAATTTATGTATATCTATACCTAAACCAATTATTTCTCTGTTGTTGCATTTCTGACAATATGTAACAATTTTATTTTGCTCAAGACATAAATCTCTATCACAATCGCACTCGCAAGTCATTATTTATTAATCATCTACTAAAATAATCTTCCTGACGTCGTCAGGGCAACCCGCTCCGGACAACTTTGTTGTTGGGAGTGGCGATAATGTCTTTAAAAACATACTTTTTCTTTTTCCACAGATTGCACAAATACTTTTCAGCATTATTCTATTATTTTTTGTTTTTTTATTTTTTCATCTTTGTTTTCTGTTTTAGTTTTACACTTAAGACAATATGTTGACATTATATATCAGTGTTTAGATAAAATTAATTGCAATCTCATCATTAGCGTGAGAAGGTTGTTTGTCAAATTGCAAAATAAACTTTAAAAATTCTGGATTTATGGTCATCTGTTTAATGAACATTACACAATAGTATCCACAAGCAGAAGTTCCAACTGGTTGAATTTGATTAGACGAATAATTTATTATTTTCGCAAGAGACTTCGTCTCTGGAGACTTTGTCTCTTGAATTCTACTCATATATTTTTTTTATTGCGTCACTTGGTGGAATTCCGTACGAGTCAAAATAATTGTTATCACAAACAGCTACCCAATGTGTACCAGATCCGTCATTAAAATCTTGTATCTTTATCACGCACGAACCTAGCGTCTCTAGCGACGATGACGCTTACGATGGAATCGCCATAAGTTCATCTTTAGAATAAACTCCACGGAAATTTTTTACTTTTTTTAGTTTATCAAGTATATTAAAGTTACTTAACGCAGCCGACTTTATCGGCTGAGATTTCATCTCTTTGTTCCTGGCAACATTAGTCCTCGTCCTATTCCTAACAGATTTGGTAATAGACTTCCCGCTAATCCTGCTAGTAATGGTGCTATTGGAATAAATCCACCTTTTCGCCTCGGTCATGTCTTTTTTTTCGTTGTTGTCTCTCTTTTTGCTGTTTTTCGTCGATACTTTGCATTAGGCATTATATTTATCTTCAGACAAAAATTTTCTTTATTCCATGACCTTCAACTGCCTTTTTCGTTGCGCCAGATACTGCTCCAGACGCTGCTGCTAATCCTAATGTACCTAACACCGGCAAAAGTTTTGGTATTAACGTTCTGGCCATTACAGATAGTGCCTGACCGAAGATACCACCTTGTTTTGACATTGCTGTTATTTGTGCAGCACTTAAATTTAAAACAAAAGGTTTGCCGCGGTTATACTTATTTACTTGTTTTTTTGGTTAACATTAATTTTGTTAAAGTATTCAAAACACCTGCGGTAGGGTCGACCTTTAATGAAACCTACCTCTTCTTTGCAACAGCAGCTACTAATTTTTTAACTTGACCATCAGTCAAATATATTTCTTTTACAATACATTTTGTCATTATATACAGATTACAGGTTAAACTTCTACTGTCATTTTACCTCCAACAAAGTCAGTCGTAATAGTTATGTCGCTTATTACTAACGCGTACACGTACAACTGCGCCACTGGATCTGCTCCTAATGTCCAAGTAATTTCAATATCAGCAGTGTAAATTACATCTCTTTCATTTTGTTTACTAACATCGAAATAAAATATCGGATAAAGTGTACGAAATGCCTCTACTGACATCTGAGATCCGTCTCCAACATCTTGATATTTTTGCAATGCGTTAAGCAGGTACATGTAAGGTCGAGTAATATTTTTATTAGCGTCATCCGCAAAATTACATTCTATCGCTCGCTCTGGATATTGCTTTGAATTTATTCTAGCATATATTCGTCTAACATCAGCATTATCAAATATTGCATTATTTTGTTGTTGGTTACCACGTCGCGCTTGCTGTTGAAATACAACAAATATTTGCCGTGGTTTTTGTTCAGTTGACGTTGTTGTGACTCGCCATGTGTAGTCGGTGGTATTTGGAACTGCTGTTTGATATATTTTATGTTGCTGAAAATAAATCTTCTTTGTGCGGTTTTTAAGAATATCATCTAATTCGAGCGATTTTGAAACTGTCGGTGTTATTCGTGGCATCCACAGCGCAAGTTTGTTTATGACAAATTGTAAATCAGCCCCGCCTGACCTAAACATGCAGCCGTTTTGTTCTGATCGATCTAAAGTAAGTGTATGTTTTACTCCACGAAATACTTTATTGTAATCGCGACAAAAGCCAAATATTGTACTTAACGGCAGCATCATTGTAATTTGACGTGATACTGCTGCAAGTGCCTTTCTCTTAAAATAACCATAATTAAAACGTTTATTTCTTACGCTAATTGCGTTATTAATCAAACCTAACATTGCAGTACCGTCAGCAGCCGCAGCTGGTGGTGCTATACCAAGATTATTGCAAGCAGAAGTAAGTGAGACTCTTGTAGCGTCTGCAAGATCCGCTGCACCTGGTGCGGCTATACCAAAATTGTTAGCATTAGCAATAAGAAAAATCTCTTACAGTTGCAGCATTTAGAGCAGCATCAGCCACGGCCGCTAATGCTACCCTTAAAATAAATTCATTTATCTCAGGAATTATTGCACCAGCTCCATTATCTTTAAACCACATCATATTAGTTGCAGTTGATTTGGAGTAATCATGGGAAAACGAAATAGTATTTAAGATTGTACTTGCAACTTGTAAGTGACTTGAAATATCTTCAACAGTTTGATTGGCCAGCTGATATCTAGCACTTTTAAATAAACACCAACCATCATTTATAAGAGCTACTTCTGTTCCAGCATTAATTGCGGCAGGTGGAACAGCTACTGTGATAATCTGGCCACGAACTTCTAACATTGCTTTATGAGGCAGTAGAAATACGTCATCGTCTCGAGTATTAAATGTTCTGACGCCAGCCTTATTTGGTTCGTTAGAATTTTCATCGAGATATTCAACATATTCAAATTCTGTTACCGTGTCGTCTGTGTCATAAGTTTCTGCTAAATCGAGATAATTTTTAACAGACATTTTTTTTATTTATTAGGTTATATAAAATTTTGTCATCAACGATAGCGAAGCTATTTCGGTGTTGTTGCTTTAGATATTAATTTTTTTTATAATTTGTTCTCCTCTCGGTGATAAAAGTTTTTTTGTTGTTGTTATCATTGCGCGTTGAGTTTCTTTTGTTGGTGCGATTTCTGAAATAGCTTGTTTGATTGTTGGTGGATCGCTTTTTATTTTATCAGCTATTTTTTGTCCCACAGCAGTTCCAACAGCAGATGCAGTTCCAGTTGCAAAAGCTTTTGATGCGTCAAGTGCAATTGGTGCAACTTTATGAGCTATTCCTGGAGCATTTTCTATAATTTTAGCAAAAATATTTTCCAAAAATCCTCCGACTATTTTTCTTCTATAAACTTTTTTTCTCTGTTTCATTATATCTGAGGTTGCATAATTTTATTGCCAATCACGAAGTTTATTGTTCGCGTAAGTGTAAATAATAAGTAACAACCTCGTTGTTCATATCCAGTTGTCGTTCAGACTGATCTGTCAATTGCATATTTACTTCTGTTATTTGATTTTTAACATTTAACGGATAATAAATAACCTGACATGGATTAATTTGCATGATAGATCCTGGTGGAACGTCTGGCGAAAAACTGTATATTGTTTGTCCTTTACTACCCTGAGCTGAGTAAGATCCAGATGCAATAGAGCAATTTATTAATATTGTGTTTACGTCAGTTATATTTACTGGATTTTCACCGTCAAATGAATTTTTTTCACCAGAGAGAGAGAAATAATTTTTATAAGGAAATCCTATCAGTGATGCGATGCTTTTTGCTGATGTAAAACGAATTATTATATTATTTAATGTCATTCTGGCGCGTAACGTATTATAATTTCGTGTAAGTTCAAAATCATCAGCTGCACCTCCATTTTTTTTCTATTAGCTCTTTTATTATTTTATTTAGATCGGTAATATTATAAGCTCCTTGTGGAATTTTAAAATTTATATCTATAAATATACGTTTAGAATTAAAATATCCAAATTCATCGTTGATCCCAGTTTTTACATTAGCCATAGAATTCCAACACGTACAGGAAATTAGTCCAATTTCATATTATTTTTCACGATCCAATTCTATTGGCAGAATATACTTTACCGAAAAATTTGCGCTATCTTTATTAGTTTGTCCAGAGTCTAGTAATAATGTTGTTGAGATTTATTATTATATAAAATTGTTATATTCAATTATTATGCAAAATTGACATTTATAAAATTAAATCGCGATGTTAAGTTTCGTATTCGTCAGATGTTAATAAATTTTCCGATCGCAAATTATCAAGTATGTCAATAATTTCATTGTCAATTCAGCACCAACATTTCCAGCTTCTTTTGATGATATCAATAACATTATTCTGCCAATCATTTCAGTAACTGATGAAAATATTCTAACACCAGTTCCAGTTTTTTCAGCTAACCTTCTATCAAGTTCTTCATAATCATCAATCAATCGACTTAATTCATTTTGTCTTTCAATAGGATCCATATTCTTTGGGACAACTATATCAACCTTCATACGTTTTTCATCTAGATTTTTTGCCTGAGTACTTAAATTATGGTTAGAATTCACATATCGGTTTTCTTTTATTCTACAAATAACTTTGATATAAAGATCAGCAATAATCCAATGTCGATATTTTCTAATACTGTTGTGGTAGTTTTCATTTTCTAGTTTTACATCGTCGAAATGTTTCTTACTTTTTTCTTTTATTGTTTCTAACCTATTATAATTTTCCTCAGATTTGTAATCGGTTTTTCTAACATCTCGTACTCTCACAGCTTTAAAACCATATTTTTCATCAAAAATTTTATACTCATAATTTTCTATTTTGTCATTTATATTTTCTAAAGCAGAGTCAAATATTTCTTTGTCTTGAATATCTAATCCATGTTCTTTTCTCCATGCTTCTTTTTTTTTTTAGCTCTTTCTTCAATAAAAATATCCTCTAACAGTTCTTGTGATTTTTTCATTTTTTGTTCTAACCTTTTTTCAATCGGTCCAACTATTATTCTTCCTGCTAATCTTTGTTCAAGTGCTAGTGGATCATTTATCAGCCTATCAATTTCAGTTTGTCTATCAGCAGGAGCTATATGCGTTGTAAGTAACTCAGCTAATCTTCTTTTTTCGTCTTGAGATCTTTCAATAATTTTTCCAGCAGCTGCGTCTTGTTGTTCTTTAATTAATCCAAGTAAACCTTTTTCTTGTATTTTTTTAAGTTCTTCTTCTGATAGTGGTTTAGTTTCAGGTTATTTTCCAAGTAAAGCCTCAGTAACTGGTTTGAGAGCGGTGGCTGTTGTTTCTGTTGCAGCCACTTGACCACGTCGTGCTTGTTGGATCATCTGCCTAAGTTCAGCTTTAGATTTAACAAGTTTTTTTTAGATTTTCTATATGTTTTCTGTACTTTGCTTGTCTTTCTATTGATTATATACTATTTTCTATAAAAATTACTGTAGGTATTTTTCAATACAACATCGAAACATTTTACTCGTATCATTTGTTAATTTATCAAATAAAAGAAGTCATTTATTTGACGTTGCTTTATGATATAATTCAATAAATTTATCTTTTGTTACATCACCACATTGTTCGTTCGCGATATTTCTAACGTCAACATTGTCAAGTCCTCGAAATAATATAAAACAACCAGTATTTCGCCTAATAAATCTGTCAACATTATAAAAATCCTGAGCGAGATAAACAGAATTACATTTCTTATTACGTGATGGTGAAAAATATGATCTTATTTTATTCATTTCCTCGTTGTTTAGCGGAATATCATCAAAAACAACTATCTTGTGTTCGGACGAATCAAGTTGATTAACTGGAATAAGTTCTTCTGGTTGTTTGATAATAAAAAAATCCTCACCAGCCTCAAGATCATCACGAAGTTTGTTATTATATTTGCTAAGTAGTTAGTACTTATCCTGTTGTGGATTAATTGTGTAAATATAAACGCGATCGTAGTTAAAATTATCTCCTAGTAGTAAATTCATAAGCAAGTTTGTTTTTCCCGATCCAGTTCTTCCAACGATAAGATAATGACAATCTGGAAGTTCATTTTCATGTTTATGTTTTACAAAGCGCTCTGTATCAAAGTTTAATATCAACGATTTTGCCATTATTGTTATACAATTTTATGTTATATAAAAAAATTGTCAGACGATAAATAAATAATGAGCTATTATACAAAATTTGGAACAACATTAGAAGATTCATTAGCTGTAAGTACAATAACAAACGGCAATATTGATTTATCGGGATATCTAAAAAAAAACTGGCGACACAATGACAGGAAACCTGTATATGTCAAATCAACGAGTACTAGATTTAGAAACAAATTTTCCACCAATAAATATCGTTAATACACAGGCTGTTAGTTATGCACAACTAAAATCTGTCGACGATAATAAACTGTCACTGAGAGGAGGAACTTTAAGCGGTAACTTAGATATATCAGGAAAATAAATTATAAATTTAGAGACCGGGTATCCACCAGCAACCTTAAATCAAACTCAAGCGGTAAGTTATTTGCAGTTGAAGTATGTTGATGGTAACAAACTTGATAAAATCTGTGGGATAGTTACAGGTAATATTAACATGTAGAGTAAAAAAAATATTGGATTAGAAACTGTATATCCGCCAGCAAATGTTGATAACACACAGCTGTAAGTTATGCGCAACTAAAATCTGTTGACAATAATAAGCTTAACAAAGTCGGTGATACAATGACAGGTAACCTGTCTATGTTAAATTCAAAAATAACTGGATTACCAATAACCTCACCACCAGCTAATGAAACCGATGCTAATAGTTACGCTCAGTTAAAAGATGAACTTAACCCATATTTTAAGAAATCTGGTGGACCAATGTCAGGTAACATAAATATGAGAGCCAACAAGATAATGACGACTTACGTTCCAGTTAACCCTAACGATCTGACAAATAAAGCGTACGTTGACAGTCTATCTAGTGGTGTAAAACGAACCAAAAATAATGTTGGGTATATTCCAATAGTGTTTAAGGCAACTGACAATCGAGTTGGGTTTGAGGTAAGCGCATCAGCATATTATCCTGAAAATTATCCTTATTACGCTTTC
>JAECUM010031466.1:0-16025 GCA_016617855.1 Megalonaias nervosa | reverse complement strand
TTGCTTTTATCAAAATTTTCCTCGTCCGTGCAACATCGGGTACTATAAGCATTAAATATGCTATACCTACAGTGCCATAAATATTGTCAAACTTTATCAAGTTCTAGTGCTTTTCAAAAACGATCACTTGTATTTAGGCATAATGGGATTGCGGACTACAGGCAAGATTTACTGACCTCAGATACTGAAGAGTTTGACTACGTGCAAAAACTTTGCACCTCCGAAACTAATGATTTGACAAAACAAGTACTCAATTATCACGAGCAATTTTACGTTTTAAAAAAAAAACAAAAACAAAAAAACAAAAAAAAAACAAAAAAACCACATGATAACGCAATTTTTCGAAGAATTTTACTAATTATTATCAAGACATAAATTAGACTGGCTTTAGAGAGTCATCACAAAATAACAGATAAAGAGACCAAGTTTTTTCAATTATTTTGTAGGAACAGCATACATACGTGTTCACGAAGCTCGTCGGCGTTGTGATATTATAAAAAAAAAGGGATAGTAAACCACCAGACAGCACAGACCCTTACTAAGCGGCGATGATGCATACTACTGTATGTTTTCGGGAAGCAATTTTCAACGGCGACTGATTCAAATATCCTACATTTTATACTGGAAACCAATTAACCCGTCGCTTACTCTTTCTTGGAGAGGTACTCGTGTATAAGCACAGTTTATATGGTCATGTAAACAAAAGACAGGTGGTCATTTGAGCGACACTGTATTGAATTCGCAATCCACTTGGGATCCGTAATAGCAATAAGACATCTTCTCTTAAGAAATCACAATTTCTAAAAGAAAGAAAGACAAAAGACCAAGATACTGTGGCGTTTCTACACTGACACCTGCTTGTCAAATGACTGCGATGTTTAATGAATTTTGTTCTTTTTGATAGACGAGCAACCAATTTTCTTGTTACGTGTCTAGGCTAGTACAAAAAGCAACAAGAAAAGAATGAAGGCAACAAGCTTTGTCAAATTTAACAAATAATTTATTTCCCTAGAAAAAAAAACCAAGATAAAATAAGAAAAAGGACTTACGGTTTGCGAATCAAATCCACAAAGTAATCCAAGAACTAAAAATAGAAGTCCTATCAATGAAAAGTCCTAGTGAATCACAGTCCGAATCCTGATGAAAATCAAGATGGAAGGCGATGACATCTTTGATAACCTTCAAAGTGTTGCCGTGTCAACAGTTCCTTGTTGAATCAAAGAAAAATAATATTCCCGTTTGGAATTCTGAATAATTTTCTAGAAATGTCTTTCTCCAAGAATCTTGTAAGAAGCACTTATATAGATATATTTCCAGGGAAATGAATCCCTAATTCCAAAAAATAAAAATTCAGCTCAAACGGGTCACAACAAGACACCTTAAGTATCAGAGGTATAAAGCCCAAATGGCTATTTCTTCTCAAGAAAAACAGTTATACAGTAACTTAAAACGTAAAACAGATTCCCGTATTAGTTCACGTGATCACCTTCTAGAACATCTTAAAAACTTGTTACATGACGATTATCATGTACGCTAAATATGGCCTTAGCTAAAATCAATGGTTCTTACTCTGGGAATAAAATTTTTTTTTTAAAAAGTTGCTTACTCGAAACTCTATCTGATTTCTCAATCGAGGTCAACAATTAGATACAATGTTTCAAACTACTAGCTGTTTATCTGGTCAAACAGAACTGAATTGAATTTCTAAAAATATATCAAATCCAGTAGACAAAATTATCTTTACAATAACATGTAATGGAATAAAATAAAATAAAAAAAATTAAAACTAAAAAACAAAGAATTGAATTATATATACATAACAGTAGTGAACTGACTTGCATCACAAAAAATCAGTATGATCACTATAACTAAAACAGCCTATCACCTTTAATTTGACTGCAAAATTGGAGATCAGGACAAGAGGTGGGCCTCACGAATATGCTACAACACTTGTGCAACAAATCTTAGCCATTGGTTGAACAGGAAAAGAAAATCTATGCCTTTTGCAGTGCCAATGATTTGGAGAGAGCCAACAGACCATATCAGCAATTGTTACTTCTGTATGGTGCCCCGAATTTGAAAAGGTATGTCAAAGAAGAAACAGTGGACTGGGCATTATTCAAACATTCAATCAGCAATACGCACAGTACCCCATGGAGATGGACTGCCGGTTCCTGATGCACCAGAATCATTCTCACTTGAGTCAGAGGAGGAAGAGGAAGAGGATGAAACTTCTAGTCCTGAACCATCAATGTCACATGACCCATATTTTCTCGCATCCTACTCCTCTGAACCACACCTGATAACACAAGTGAACTGAATGACCTTGTCAGGGATTTAGAACTATCCAATAGTAAGGCAGAGCTATTGGGCTCAAGACTACAGCAGTGGAATCTCCTGGCAGATGATGTTAGGGTTTTCATGTTCCGTGACTGTCAAAGGGATATTATCCCATTATTCTTCATGGAAGGTGATCTTGTAGCCTGAAACAACATCGATGGTGTTATAGCAACCCTCAACATGGTTCATGACCCAGATGATTGGAGACTGTTCATTGATTCATCGAAGACTAGTCTTAAATCTGTTTTGATGCATAATGGCAATGTTTTGCCACCAATTCCAGTTGGCCGTGTAGTCCATATGAATGAAACCTATTAAAACATAAAATAACTTTTGAGGTACATACACTATGACCAACATCAATGGTAGCTTTGTGGCGATTTGAAGGTTCTTGCTCTCTTGCTTGGTATGCAGACTGGATACACAAAGTACTGCTGTTTTCTCTGCGAATGGGATAGTCATGCGAGAGATTCCCACTACATCAAGAGAGATGTGCCACTCAGACAGTCACTGGAGCCTGGAAGGAAAAGTTTCAGCATCCACCAATTGTTGAATCAAGTTAGATTTTGTTACCACCCTTGCACATCAAGCAGGATCTGATGAAGAACTTTGTCAAGGCCATGGACAAAACAAGCAGCTTTCAAGTTCCTCTGTGGAAACTTTTCAAGGCTAAGTGAAGCTAAGATAAAGGAATGTGTCTTTGTTTATCCTCAGATTCTTGAACTTTTCATCGAGATGATGAATTTGACCGTGCACTGCGTGGCAAGGAAAAGACGGCATGAAAAGCATTTCAGTTAGTGGCAACAAATTTGCTCGGAAATCACAAGGTAGATAGCTACAGCGAGTTGGTGGAAAACCTCCTAAAGCATACAAAAGCCTTGGTTGGAACATGTCACTAAAGATACATTTTTTGCACTTTCATCTAGATTTTTTTCACCGAACTGCGGATCAGCGAGCGACAAGCACGGCGAACGATTTCACCAAAACATTGCAAAAATGAAGAAAAGCTATCAGGACAAGTGGAGTCCGTCAATGCTTGCAGACTATTGCTGGACAGTGACAAGAGATGCTCCGTTCAATGAATACCAGAGACAAGCCAAGAAGTGCCGAGTAGACACTGAATAAGGACTAACCTATGTACTTATATATACATAATATATTTTTTGCCTTTTGTTTCATAAAAAGAAATATTTATATAACCCTTTTGCAGATTTTTAAAGTGTTATATAAACAGGACATGTGAAATATTATCATGTTAAGCAACCCTAAACACATGAAAAGACCTAGGTTTACAATTTATGATTTAATCTATACTATCTACACAATATACATAGACGTAAAATGTAAAAACTTAAAAATCTTGGAAACAGTAGCCAGTCAGTTGTTTAAATTATAGTATTTGAACTCAGCACTTCAAAATCCATAAAATATAACTCATTTTATCTCTGAAGCAGATTACTTCTAAAAAAGAATTCTAGATCAGTGTTATTTGAAATTTACAAAATGGAAGACTTGAAGGGAGCGAATATAGAATGCAGAGTTTACTGAAAAGTTCTATATCTGTACAACGAAGAAAATGGCATACAAACTTGAAGCTGTTGTGAAGACCATAAGAATGAAATGGAGAAAATACATATAGTAACGGTTGGATTCCAGCTGAAAACATCACTGCGGTCAAAAAAGTGAATTGTCAAAGTGGCATCTTATTCTATTTTACGGACAGGAGTTGTTGCAGAGAAATATCCTCTTCTTATTAGCAAAATATATGGACAGCAGAAGCGTAAAAACAGGGATTTTATGAAAGATAATGGGTTTAGCTAATGGTAAAACTGAAATTAACACTGCATAAGAATATGAAGGAAATTAGATAAGCATGTCATATGGATTTTTATTAACCACGAAACCAGATTGAAAAAAGAAAGTTTATCCTAAAACTTGCAAATCAAAACATAAAATGGTACACATTAAACACATGATAAAATGACTACAATATATACAGTGTCCTACTGTATAATTAAATATATATCAAATGAATTTTAAAAATAGATAGCAATGAAAAATAAGAAGTTGACTTTTCACTACAGTTTTGAAACCATGGACAAATGCAAAGTAAAGAAAAACCCATTAGATAATACATGTTCCAATATGAGATTATGAACGACATAAAGTGAAATTTAAATCATACAGAAGCTGATGTTATCATTAAAACATTTAATCTTTTTTATTAAATTTCATTCGAAAAGATTCACACAGATACACCAAACAATAATTATGCATCTTTCCTGGACAGAATGTTTATCGTGCTCAGTTTCAATTCAGTTCATATGGAAGGAATTGTTGGAAATCTAGATGAAGTAAACAGCACTATACGTGTCATAGTATGTGGAGTTACAGATTTTGAAGATTCCGTTTTCACAGACACCTAGTAGCAACTACAATAATGTTATTGGTCGTTTTGATTTGGTTTTTGCGAGTACGTGAAAGGTTGATTAAGCCAATTTGCACTCTGAACTTTCTGTGGCACACTTGACAGGAGATGTCGCTTGAGTTTGTTTGATCAATATGTTCTGCAGTTCTGAGATTTCTGTTGCTCGCGCTTCTGCACTGCTTCTGCAATTTTCTTCTGTTCAAGGTCTGTCGCGTCAGTATGGATGAGACTCTACAAGATGGAGCGATCCTGAGTGCGATGTTCCCAGGACTCAGTGTCAATAATGAAGTGTTTCAAGCCTGACTTGACAACTCGATGAAGCGTTTCTTCTGAGCACCCGGAGATCACTCGCCAAAGTGTATAGTCGATAGTCTTACCAAAAAGGATAAAAAAGGTGTACAAAATATTCAGATGCAATTTAAACGTTCCCTAATGAATGCGCTGGTCTGGTAAACCAACTTTACATATTCATTTGTCGAGGTTGCCTGAACTCCCTTATCTGATGTAAAAGGGATGAACATCTCGTTGAAGAGCCAACTTAGCTCTTATTTATGAGGAATAAAGCAACTACCAGCCGTTTGGCAGTATTTACGTGAATTTGATCAGATTCTGAACCGTATTTTTATTTATAAGTGAAAGAAATGCGGAAATGGAGTATCATTTATTTGGGTGCTGCACGATAAAAATATAAATATAACAAAACATCGTGCATCGGTGCTGCGTGTACTCCGATATTGATACACCTCGTCCAACTATACTACGCACGCATTTTATGTAAGAATTTCAATATTGAGAGTACGTATAACTTTTAGTAGACGACAGCAGTCGCGGAAATTCCAGCACGCTCGGCACATTGTTTTGGAAAATAGTGAGGGTAACATTCAACAAGGTATTGTGGTTGGGACTGATTTCATGCTAAACCTTAACTAGCTTACATCTTATATAAAATAAATCTTTCAAAGGATGACCGAATATAAATCATATCCATAAAACGTTGCAGACAAGTTTCCTTTCAAAAAAGAAGTAGTCAAGCAGTTAAAATAAAATTTTAATGATTTACCAATCAAGACTGGGAAAACGGTATGGAAAGTAAACAGTTAAAATCTTTATAAAAATTAGCTTACACTGAAACTGTACACCACAGTGTAAGTTGTTTCTTAAACAAAAACTTTATACTTCAATAGGTATGAATTGTATTATAATTTGTTTAAAATATAATATTTCCTTTTTAGCATCCTTTCCGTGTTGTAGACTAGAGCAATGACCAAAACGGTTTATCACCTAAGACATGTATAATACGGTTATTTTTATATTGAAGTATTTAGATTTGTTCGTGTGACAAGGATTAGAAGAAAACGGTTTATCCGATCCGTATTGGCCTTTCTCAGTTTTTCCTCACCGGTTCAAATTCGAGTGTGGCAAGCAGGAACTTAGCTACATCTGTTTGTGAAAATGTATTTGATTCATTTCAAGGACGGTCGATTAACCTTGCATGTATGTACGCTTGATTAAATATGATATGTATACTTACATACTACCATAGTGTATAAATAAACTAGTTTTGGGATATGATTTGTGCGCTGAATTCTAAATATATATTTATATTTTCTTTGTTGCCAAATTAAACGTATTTCCTAAGATATGTGCGCCTGTTTCCTTTCATTTTACTCAAGAACCTGTGTAATTAGCAAATTATATTGATCAAACTGGGACATGATCAAGGCCGCTTTTATAATCGAGTGATTGGTATTAATATTTTGCTTTGCACATGTTTCTGGAATTAGCTTGGCGTGGTTTGGCCAATCCCTATTCTTAACAAGTCTCACCATAAATTGCATTTATCAAACTTTTCCTCGTCCGTGCAAACTCGGGTACTGTAAACATTGAATATAATATACCTACAGTGCTTTAACGACAGTCAGACTTCATAAGTTCCAGTGCCTTTCAAAAACGATCACTTCCATTGAGGCATAATGGGCTTGCGGAATTCATTCAATAACTGCTGAGCTCAGACATTGAAGAGCTTGACAAAGTGCAAAAATTACATCCCTCCGAAACAAAATATTTGACAACAGAAGTGCTCAATGATCATGACCCATTTTACGTTTTGCAAAAGCACATGTTAATATATTTTTATGAAAAAGTTTACTTTGTACAAAATTATTATCAAGACTTATATTAGATTGACTTTAAAAAGTCAACACAACAAAATACATATATGATAAAGTGTTTGCTACTATTGTTACTTATCGGCTCGTTCAAAAGTAACAAAAGAAAAGAGTGAAGACAACAAGCTTTGTAAGTTTTAACAAGAATAATTTATTTCCCTAGAAAACACGGTGAAAAGGTGAAAATATGAAATAGGACTTACGGTTTGTGAAGAAAATCCAAACATTTATCCTAATACTGAAAAAATACAAGTCCTATCACTAAATAATTTACACTGAATCCAGGTTCGAATCTTGACGACGTTCCAAAATGGAGGATGATGACGTCAGATGAAGTCTTTACACAAATGTCCAGAATTTCGCGTTGAACCGCAATTTGTACTGTACTGTTCCAATTCAGAATGAATTTCCCTGAATGTCTTTGTCCTAAACCACTTGTGTAGTTCTCCAGGGAAAATTAAATTATTATTTAAAATTAGATGAACTCCTATAGCTTTCATCTATAACAATACACATCTTGAGCTCTACAGATGTAAAGAAAAATAAACTCTTTCCAGCACAAGAAAAATAATACCTGCTTCTCCAGGTATAAGAACGACTCTGACCATTTCACAGGGATCTATGTGTTGAAAAACCGACCTAAGACGTCATTTCATGCACACGCACGAAGAAGGCGTGGTTATTTAGCAATATACAATCGCAGTACACGATGTAAACACGTATAATTAGAAATGACCTCGGCCACAACCAATCGTTTATGCCGGAAGTTTACCCACCCGGCAATCTAAACAAAAAACTTACGAAAGCCGAGAGTCATATTTACGTTCTAAATAAACACGATGTTTCTTTCAAAATATCAGACCCTGTGAACATAATCATATTCATAATAATATATAATAATACAAAAATGAAATAGAAAGAATTCAAATTTTAACACACAAGTAATTAGACTACATGGTCGTAACACTATATTTTGTTAGGGTCCTAACATGCATACGTGTCCTCCCAGCTCGTTGGCCTAGAGATAATATCAAAAACTGGATATTAAATCACCAGACAACAGAAACTCTTACTTAAAGGCGATTGTGCAGAAAGTAATGTTTGTATGTTTTCCTGGAAGTTGCGATTTTCAACGGTGAATTAGTCAACTATCCTATGTTTTATATTGGAAAGCAATTTACCTGTTTCCTTATCTTTCTTGGAGAGGTATTCATATATAACCACGGTTTCTATGATTATATAAACAAATAACTGTCTTCATTTAAACGACATTGTATTGAATTTTCAATTCACTTTGGGATCCGTAATAGCAGTAAGACATCTTCGCTTACGAAATCACAATTTCCAAAAGAAAGAAAGAAAAAAGACCAAGATACAGTAACGTTACGACACAGATACCTGCTTGTCAAAATACGTTTCACCCTCGTACAACTTATTGTGATGTAATATAGTCACATATTCAATTGTATGTGATATATTCGAGACACGATTCGACCGTTGAATATATATATATATATATATATATATATATATATATATATATATATATATATATATAGAGAGAGAGAGAGAGAGAGAGAGAGAGAGAGAGAGAGAGAGAGAGAGAGAGAGATGCCAGCGTCGGCAATCAGACTAATCAGATGTTACCTCATTTAAATAAACAAGTGTTTGTGTTTTAAAGGTGAGTTTGGCTTGCGATTGGGATGAAGCCTGTTAGGGTCAAAATCTCCAACGCCCAAAATGTTATGGGGTGATTGCACGATGACGATGACGTGACTGAGTGACGATGCGAAACTTAGAACAACGCTCCATCCTGTTAATCGACGTCATTCCACTGCGTTTAAAACGCATGCGATCTTGGCATGATATTGCATAAATTCGAATACATGCTCCTGGCTAAGAACAATAAGCCTATTGGTTACATCCTTGCCACTTCAGCTATTTGTAATTAAAAATGAATCTATGGATATATTTCTCTAAAGTCGAGTAGACAATGTTTTGTTTTGTTTTTTAATTTCAAATTTGAATATCTTGTTATGCAAGTATTGAAACTAGTCACGTTACATTATGTGTCACTCGAATTTACGAAGAGTAACATCCTTGATATGTTACGGGTTCCTGGAATGAGGCGAGGCTGTATGAACACTTACAGTGTACTTTAAAAGCATCGAGCAGCTGCATTCTTGAAGATTTCCAAAACCAAAACACTTAACCAAATTACAATTATAACCGTACTACAGACCTTGTCATTACGAAAGTTCAAGTATTTTAAGCACGTATTTCAATAAAATATTTTATTAGAAGATTTTTAAAATAGTGAAATTGTTATTATTTCATTTTTGTTGCATTCAGTTTATGAGGCAAATTGTATTGATTGTCAAGTGGATTATTGCGTTTGTGTTGAACCAGGGTCTGCCTTTCTAAAACTATTTAATCTCTACTGAAATTCACCCTTTATTGCTGAAGTAGTCTCTCGTTGTCGGTTTGAGACATATATATTCTGTATTAGCATGTCCATACATTCCCTTTATGTATTTAATTACAAAGTCAAAGCTTTCTTTATGACCTAAATTTACGTCTAATTTACTAAATATTTGCGGTGGTTTACATATAGATGTTGAGCAATAGTCTGGCGATCGATTCTCAAAGTATTTTGAGCGAAATTTTTGGAGGTCTCTAACAAAAGCATTTAACTGCTTGATTGCATCATACAGACGCATCTAGGAGGCACAAACATTGTTACATGCGTTCTCAGGAAAATAACTGGAACACATTGATAAAATGGTTTACTTGGGGGTTACTTTCAAAATGGAACAAACTAAACTTGAGGATGTTTTGAAGCAAATAAATCAAAATAAAAATCTAACGATTATTGTGCATCATAAAGTACAGTCACAAAAGAGAAATAGCTCGCCCTCTGCGTCTGAAGCGAGTGAAGTCTTGATGATGTTAGCGATAACAATATCCAAGAGCAGACTATTAAACAAATGCTTTGGGCCTTATTATATAAAGCACAAATGGCACTCAGACGTATGCCAATTTGTGATATAGGTTTAGTAATCAACCCATCCAACAAGAGAATATTTTGAATGAAACAATATACGTCTTTGCCAAAGAGTCTCTTAATGGATTGTGTGACATTCTCTTTCCGCCCAGCTTTAAAAACACTGCAGAGAATGAAATAATATGGCCGGGACGGGCATATTTGAACCGTGTTTCCAACAATTTGATGAAAGCTTGCGTGTAGGCATATCAAGCCCTATGGCATTATGATGTAATAGGTGCAAAGTTCTCTATCATGGAAAATACAAACTCTACAGCAAAACATGTCATTACGAATACTGTAAAACGTACACAGTGGCCAAATGCCATGGTCCAGGCGCTCAGCCGTGTTTTGAGTGTGGTGATGGAGTCAAATCACATAATCAACTTTGTCGACCCTGTGGATCTGCTTGTTAATAGTCTCGGGCGCCAGAAAAAACAAACACCTGTGGCTGCATAAGTACATTTGATTGCACATACAGATAAAAACAATAAAACAGAAATAAATGAAATACCTACCAGGATTGAAGCGATTGCAGTTTCCATTTATATGCATGCCTACGGTATCTCAGCTCTAACAGCTCGCACGACAGCATGGTGTTGTAAGGGAAATGCTGACATACTTGAATTATTGAGACTCATAATTATACTGAATCCAGCACTAGCTGACATGCAGCAGCAAAAACAATAACAATTACTAATAAAACAATCGTACAACAAGAGAGATTTTGCAACAAAACGACCTCAAAATTAAACAATTGCCATTTTGTATTTCTCTGAAGCTAGAGGTTATTATTAAATCATAATTTTACAGATGGTGCTACTCATTTCATCATCAAAAGCAATGTAATCGATAGTTTTAAATCGATTTGTCAATTTTTTCGTAAATATGTTGCAGGGATAACTTTACAAATTAAAAGTACAGATATTTTTTTCCGATGGTTGAAATGTTGTCTAATCCCCTTTCAAAGCTAATATTTTATTATGTGGAGCATATATAGTCGAATATTCGTCCGTCAGAACGGAAAGTACTAATACGAAAACCTCCAAGTCTTTTTTATTTAGTCAGTTATTTGATTCGCGCTGAAAAGAGGCGAGGATTTTCCAATAGGGTTAGCACGAATGCGTTAGCCTTCATCGCTTTGCAAAGGAAACCCAGACCATGAGTTGACAAACCACAAACGAACTGACGCCTAGATGATCCACTCTTTCTATCCACCTACCATCCACCGCCTCCCATTTTTTGTCGATTGCCCAAGCATTGAGTTCCGAATATCTGCAAATTCTCTATGTCATCATCATCATCATCATCATCGTCATCATCATCAATCCAATATCCCAAGAGGTCGTAGGGGCAACACAATTAACTTTACAACCAATTCTCTCCATCTTCTCCTGTTCTCTACTACCCTTTGGGAATCTCCAAAACCAATGCCTGTCCACTCTTTAACGTTGTCTTCCCACCTTTTTCTCTGTCTGCCTCTTCTTCTGCACCCCGCACTGTGCCGTGCAAGATTGTTTTTGCCAGTCCAGATAATCTTGAGACATGACCATGCCTCTTCAATTTTGCGTTTTTTTTGTTGTTTTTTTTCACAATGGTCAAGAGGTCTTCATAGGGTCCAATGACTCGTTGGACACTGCTGTGAACCTCTTTTTTGGTTACATGGTCAATGTATGAGATGCCCAATATTTTGCTGTAGTCCTTTAGATTATGATGGCTATTGTTTTGGGATACATGTATTTTAAATTAAAAAACATAATCGGATCGAAAGTGCTTCTAAAATAATCTCTTTCAAGAAGTACTGCAAAAAAAATAAATGAATCCCATTCAAGTTTAATCATAAAAAGGAGGAATATTTTGTTTCGAGAATATATGCATTTCAAATTTTTAAGGCTGTGCTAGGAATGGTGAAGTCTGTACAGAACAATTGTTATATTTATCCACTTGACATCAAAGCAAAAATGAATTAAGTAGAGATTGTAAATTTTGGAGCTATTGTTAAAACCATGTCACTGTGACAACCAAAAGACCAAACATTGTCATTTAAAAGGTGTACTTCAGGCACGAGAAATGCATATATTCTTTGATACATAGAGTGAGCAAGGAAAATTAAATTATGTAATTTCCTCCAAATTTATTTATATTCGAATGCAAACGCTCGTCACGTGCAATCTACCTAATCATGTTTCGACTGATCTCGATCAGCAACGAAATATGAATCAACAAAAATAGAAGAATTGTAAACATGGTGCATCGTAATTGAAAACAATATACTGACAGTACGACAAATGACATGTGAATCGACATACTGGTATTGTAAAGAGAAACAACAACAACAAAAAAAACATTGGCTCTTCTTTTACCATGAGGAAGCGATGTAAAGTTTATATTTATATCAAAGATTGGTGACGAAATTTGATACTATTTTTAGACAAAAGGGGATATAACGTAAACACGGTACGTTATATATTCATGAACGAAAACCGGGTAGTTACATCGAATAATACGTACGCTTTCCAAGCATCAGTCAAGAGCATAAAACATAAGACAATTGTATGTATCGGTAATAAATCTTCCTTGCAGGTTTCATCGTAGCAGGACAGTATATACCTATTTTTGTAGACTTGACTAAATTTGCTTCATTAATTACATTATTCAATTAAATAATTGAACAATAAATACGTTTGTTATCGTCGGAGAATATCACTCAAGTCTAAGCACGATCGACAAATTGACAAGAGATTGCAAAAGAAAAATGCAATGTGTGCAAATCCTGGAATGTCATTTTTGGACTAGTCCCATGTACAGCAAGTAAATGTTAATGCAAAGCATCTAGTCGACTCAAAAAGGTCCCCAGAGTGTGTAATCGGTAGTTTTATAAGCTTCACCCCAAGGAGGTGGCAAACGACACAGCTGGAATACACAACCACTGTTGTACTTGTCAAAAACTTGAGATGTCTACTCTTGATTGCTCGACTGAATACGTCATTATAAACCGTATAATTACAACATCACTGAACAAACCGATGAACAATGTAAAACACATCATTCGTTTAACCAATTATATGTAGTTATAATATTATCTGTGTCTAAAACTTGTATATATTTAATGTTTTTAAATGTTGGTGAAAATACAGTTAGCTAAATGACACCAAATATTTGACAAACTCAATTTATTAATTACACATATTAGGTCCCATCATTGTTAGTATTTATAGTTCCAGCCAAACAAAAAATACTGAGGTCATTCCCTTGTTTTTCTTATTTATCCAAACATCTTTTGAACCGAAAAATATATTTTTTCAAAGTCATATAAACGATTTTGTTATTCGTTAATTTTATATCCAGTATTATAATAATGGTGGTCCGATTATGACTTTATCCCAGTAGCTCTGTTCGAAATCAATAACAAACAGAGTCTCAGTCGACTAATCAGATCTGTTTTTTTTCTTTTTTAGTCTCACCCAGTGTATCATCAAGCCCGTCCGTTTTAAACAAGTCCAGTAAACCGGTACCTCGGGCAAGAGAGAAGAGTGTCCTCTATTGAAAATGGTGCTGCTTGTAATGTGTCGAATTTTGAAGAAATATTGAATCTAAAAGTTGAATAAATTGTGCATTAAAATTTTATCATAGTCAAGCCAGAAAAGTGTTTGAAAAAGGTCACTTTGATATTTCCCTTATTTCATCTCTGAAACATAAAAGGACCTACGTTAAGGTTCAGTAGAATTGACCGTAACGCTATCATTGGAAAGTACATTAGGGTTACCAGCCATGTACAGTAGGGTTACCAGAACCTCATGTCAAATAATTGATCTTCAAAGGAAAGTTGATTGCATATAATTCTAGGCTGTCAAAATCTGATGAAAGACATGATTAGTTTGGGGAAAATTTAGGAACAGTTGCTTTCGATTGGTCAGTTAAAATTAAGGCTTACACTTTGGAAGTTATTGGAGTTTAAATTTACCGACCTTAGTCAATATTCTTTAGTCAGAAATATTACTTGGGAGAAAACAGGTTGACTCCGTGGGAAACCTAAAAGAATAGTGTTTTCCGTCGTTAACAAGTAAAGAGGCCAGATAGCTGTCTTGAAAGGAAGAGACAGACTATAGTGCTAGGACGCACCATTGTGTGGAAAAGAAACAGCATTAAGGGAACAACTTTCTATATCCCTCCCCGAGAACCCGATGAGGACAGTCCAAGAGTGAAGTCATCAAATAGAGAGTTCGGAATAGAAGGGTCAGAGGAAGAACACAAGCATACACGCTAGACGTGGAATACACAAAGTCAATAGAGGAACGACGCCAGGTGATGCAAGTCAGGCGTGGACATTGTACTCTTTTCACCATTAATGTAAATCCGTTTGACTGAAATTGCAATTTCAGTTTATGTATTAATTAATTAAAATTATGTATTAATTAATTAAAATTAATTAAAATTAATTAAAATTTATTTTCTTTTTATTGTTTAAGGGGGCTCCTATTTGTTTATTTCTTCTCAATAGTCTCGCTCAGTTCTCTGTCAATGTTCCATCTATCCACTCACACTGGGCAATAACATTGAGGGAGGTCATCCTCTAGATAACGATCGCCAAATCAATCAACAGAGAGACACACCCACACGAACCCCCTTTACAAAGTGGGGTCTATCGTCCCGGATATTTTGAACAAGTGAGGGGCAGATCTGAGTAGATACTGAATAGAAATAGAGTACCATAGCAGTGATAAATTTGTTTATTATTTAAACAAGGAATTACGAGAGTGAATCTAGTCAATATCTATGCATTTTGTAATTTGTGCATGCCAGTGTTGATATTTTCTTTAATGTTTGTTATGACTTAGTAAGAAATTAAGATTCCGTACCTGAACTGCTTGATAGTGTGGTCGTTGTCTGAATTCAGGTTAATTCAGAAGAAGTATTGCCTTTAGTTACTCTTGCGAGAAGAGCTAAGAAGTCCCGGGGGAGTAATTTGCACATTGTTGGTGCGAGCAAACTGAATTTGGGGAAAAATTCAGAATTTTGTGCTGCCAAAAGCTGTTAGGTTGTTTTGAGTGATTTAAGTAAGTCTGTAGGTTAAGACTTTACTAGAATAGAATACGGGTAAGTATTCTTAAGGAAGCTGTTTCGTGTAAGGCAGTAAGAAGTTAGTAAATACTTGAGCTAAGTAAATTGGTTGGTGATACAGTCGAGTAGACTAGGATGGCAACTGATAGGCAGTCAGTCAGAGAGTTTAAGTTTATTTGTAAAGACGAATTAGGTTATGGGGGGACCCAATTAGCGGAATTTGTAGAGCGGAGTCTCAGGGAATACAGAGAACAGCAGGCGGCAGAGAAAGAAAGATAAAGAATCAGACAATCCGAAGAAAGGGAAAAGAAAGAGAAATTGAGTTAGTCAGATTGCAAGCCGAAGAAAGAGCCAGGGAGAGAGAACATGCGTTAGGCATGGAGAGACTAAGGATCGAAGCTTGAATCTAGGAGGGGCGAAGAACTGAATGAACATTCAGGACCCTCAAGTAAAAGATCAGAGGATAGACGTATCGTCCAGATAACAATGCCGATGTTTAACGACAAGGACGAAATCATTGAAATTTTTTAATGCAGTTTGAAAAGTTAGCTTTAATCCATCATATACCCAAAGACCAGTGGGCCATTAATATTTCTGCATTTTTGCAAGGAGCTGACAAGGATGTCTACCATAATATGGACCCACTGAAATAGATGACTACGACGCTCTCAAGAAAGCGCTGTTATGGCATTACGAGTTGTCGGCTGAAAGTTTCCGCAAACTTTTCAGAGAGTCGTCTAAGCGAAAAACGGAGACACACGCACAATTTCATACTGGTGTGCGCGTGCTTTTCGATAACTGGATGAAAATGACAGGCGCCGCGATCACTTATGAAGGCATACGGGAAGAGATCTTGAAAGAACATGTCCTCAGTACATATCGGAAAGACCTGATCATATTTTTAGCGGAGCGTGATTTCGTAACCTTAGAAGATATCAGTGTGATGGCTGAGCGATATGAGAGTGCACACTCTCGTCCGACCACC